>JXCR01129868.1:4063-18896 GCA_002079205.1 Phalaenopsis hybrid cultivar
TTAATTCTTCGTATTTGTCGGCCAATACATTGGTTTCGCAGACCAAACGGATGTCATAACTTTCTTTAGTTTATTTGATCAAGCCTCACCCTCAATTCTTGTGTTCATCCTTCGGGATAGATATAAAATTTGAGGTAAAACGCTCTTTCATTCAAACTATGAAAATTATGGGGTCAGTTTGACTTCATCTTTTTCAAAAATAAAAAATTTTTAAAGCGTCCTTCCGAAGCGGGCAACGGGATTTCAATTCCGATGACCGACAGCTTCTTACGGGCAAACCCCCACACCAAAATTAGTACCGACAAATACGAAGAATTAAATAGGGTTTATATTAAGTTGGGTTTGGAAAAGCTTCCTATAAGGGCAAGCACCTATAGTTAATTACATCTTAGATAACCAAAGTCACCTAAGAAAACTCTTGATAAAAATCAAGGGATAATATCTTCAAGGAGTTCCAAAGTATAGAACTTTTCAACGAGATTAGACAAAGAGGTGTGAAAGGGGAATAGCTCAAATTTGGAACATTTTTTCGTAGAGTCCAAAGGAGAAAGAACTAGGGGATGTCACTGATCCTGAGGAGAACCTCGGTGACTTCCAAGCTATCCTATGGTTTGGCTTCAATTTTAGATATTATAATTATTGAATATTTCATTGTACCATTTTTATTTTTTTAGGGCTTATATTCGTGTGAAATGATCACACAAATAGCCTGAAAGATGTGAGGATTTAGGTCATGACAGATGCTAACCTCAGAATCCTAAAGTAGGTTAGCACTTAAATTGTATAGCAAAGCCATACAAAAGCCTAAAGATAAGTTGAGGATTTATGTTGCATAAGCAAACAACCTCAAAGTCCTATGGATTGTTGTTTAATTCTAAGAATAGATATTTTGTTGTAGATCCTCTTGTTGTTGAAGATAGCCATGCTGCCCACAATGCTAGCTCTAAGCTCCTTGTTGTGACAAGTTTAGGTTTTCTAATGTGTCAAGTTATGATGTTAAATCAGATGTCCCTATAGTTATGGTTTTTTAAATATTACAGAACAAATTAAAGTTGATTAGAGTGACACCGGTTAGGATCCTACGGTTCCCTCATTCTGGTACTACTATTTTCTATTAAATTCACTTAGTCTAAATGAATTTATTAAAGTCAACTTAATGAGTTCCTTATTTTCATTTAGACCGTGGGAAATCTCGTTAGCTACCGTAGGTTACCTCCTCCGAGGGATTCTCGATCTTTTAATAGAGACGTCTTAATTTAGTTGCAATTGTTGTTTTTTGATGATTGTGATTAAATTTTGAGTTGTCTTATATTTTGAATCTTGTGGCAGTGAATTTTAGCTTGATTTATTTTAGTTTTGGTTTTGATTTTGCGGCTATCCTAGAAGTTTTGGTTTTCATGCAGAGTGACATCGTTGTTTAACATGCAAGTTTATAAGCATAAAAGTATAGTATAGAAAGCACGAGAAAAGAAAATACTGTAAACTGTAAAAGTGTACCTCGCGAGTCTTCTCGTTCCTCCACCTGAAAGGTCAGTACTTGCAAAGCATATATATATATATATATATATAAGTAGCTTTGCAAGAATTAAAATACACTGGTAAGAGTAATATAAAGTACAAGCTTGACGTATGTCTACTAGGTTCTATGTCATATGTTAGTGGGTCCTATTTATTTAAATGTATAGATGGTTTCTTAAGCAAGACATAATAAGTTCTAATCATACTTCAAGATATCTAAAAGAGTATGAGAAAGGTCTAAGGACCATTCGTCAAGCATCTTACAATCCTTTGAAAAATCCCGAGTTTGTTCAAACTCAATATGTTGCGTAATANAACCAGATCCTATATCATAACTTGGTGTGTTTAAAATTTGAGGATGATTTTATTAGGCAAATCATAATAAGTCCAGATGCTCTACAAGATTTCCAAAGGATTATGAAGAAGTCTCGGGTAATACCATAGATATTTCATACTCCCTGGAATTATCTAGAGTTCATTTTAATTTTATTATGTTTACTATATAGTTCATCCAATTAATACCCTTATGCTCAGTAAATTATGATGTTTTGATTATCACTTAAGTGGGGTAACTATCAATTGATATCTCACTTAAGGATTATATAGGTAAAGATCTTTTGGGGACAACTTGACTTAATTAAGGAATTTAATTAATTTGATTTTTAAAATGGGCTTGTAGTATTTTGAAAGATTTTAAATTAATTATAAGTTATTTTTTAAAACCTCATTAGATAAAATTTTGATTAAGCCTAGTTCACTACTAAGCCCTTAAGGTTTAATGGGTAGATTTGCAAAAAAGGATTTTTAACGATTATATTCTTAATCCTTATCATGAATTATAAATTATCTCAAAACAATTAGTTGGGGGTTAAAATCAGTGAGCTATAATCTTCAAACCCCTCACCTTAATATCTTCCTATTTAAATATTCTTCCAAATTTCATTAATTTAAAAAATTATAAATTTATTTTTCATGAGATTCAAAGTGAGGTTGGTTTGTACCACTCATCCCTTTTATGTTTCAATCATGAATACATGTTATTTCAAGATCACTTATTGCTCATTCACCCTCTTGATCAGACCTAAATATTAATTAAGTTTTAAATTCCAAAATTACACTTTTGCCCCTAAGGCCTTAACACCCTATAATTTATTAAAGTAGACTCAAATGACTTGAAAATTTTAGGCTACCTCACTCATGAGTTAATTAAAACATAAGAGGAGAAGATGTGATTTTTCCAAGTTTATTTAAATTTTATAATTATTTTTTAATACAAAAATAGGGATTTTCAATGAAAATTTAATAACTCTATCAAAATGAAACTTCTGTCCTTAAGAAAATTATTGGAAATTCATCTAGGTCAGAGGACCACTTGGACCAATTTTCATGATTTTCAAAGGTTTAATTTAATTATTAGAATTATTTTTTTTGTGAGTATTAACTTAGTATGAAATAATATTTTGATGAAAAATTAAGTTTTATATTTTTATTAAATCCCTATGAGTCCAGAAAACCTAAAGAAACAAATTTCATATTTTCTTACTTAAATTTTAATTATTAAAATAATTTTAGTAAGAAAATTAGGAAAAATCCATTTTTAAGCCGTTTAAAATTAATATATTGACTTAGAATTGGGAAAATTATTTTAATTGGTTACAAGTGATCAGGAATCCAAATGTGACATTTTAGTGTATTTTTACAATTTTGTAATTTTTATGATTTTTTAATTAATTTTTAATAATTTAAAAGCTTAAAAATAGCTCAAAATGAAGTATTTTTATTTATTTAAATTTCATTTTTCTTAGATTCCTCTGGTTATAAGGAGTTCCAAAAACCAACTTTGGTAATTTTTTGAATTGTATTTTAATTATTATAATTATTTTTATGTTAAAAATGTCATTTCACTTGATTAATCCATTTAAGTGACTAAATTAACTCCAATTGACTTGAATTTCTTATGAGGAGCTCCCCTAACATTAAATTACAATGTGGAATAGTTGTTATGTCATTTACATTCATAATTAGTCCAAATTAAGTTTTATTTCATTTTTTAGGGTTGGTGATAATTAGAATTATTTTTAATGAGTTAAATCAAGTTTATATTTTTTCTAGGGTCCTCTGACCATAGTGAACCTACCAAAACAATTTTTTTTATTTTTTTATGATTATTTTAATTATTATAATTTTAAAACCAAAACAGGGACCATTAACTTGAAAAATAGATATCTATGCCCAGAGGTCTCTCCTAATCTTGGAAAAATCATGAAAAGAATCCTAATAACTTGTGGAACAAAAACCCCAAAGCTCAAGTCATGGTGAAATGTTTATGCAAATGGAGAAGGAAAATAAAGAAAACACAATTTAATTAATTAAAAGTAATATATGCATCAAATAAACTTGAAAATATTTCCACATTGTTCTCCTCTCTTCACTAAGCAATAGGATTTTTTTATTTTATTTTTATAATTTTTCTACAAAAAGTTATGGATTTTTGAAGTTATGGCTATTTAAATAAATAAAAAATGCTCCTATTTTTCTACTTAAACTAGTCAGTGATGACTGGATCATCATACTCGTTGAAAGGGCCATGCGGCTCAGCGAGATTCGGCATCACCGTATGAGTAGCTCCTCTGTTCATGAACCAAAGCACGTCCAACTGCATCACGGCCCTCCATTTGATAAGCATGCCATCAGACGGTCCTCCATCATCATCCCCAATTGGTTCAACCCAAAAACCATCCATTTTCAAACACTAATATCTCACTTGATTTTTAACCAAATCAAGTGCAGTTTTTTTTTTAAAATTACTCGTCTTGACTAGGAGAACACATATATACAGTTGATCGACCCTTAAATCAACTCTATGAGAATGGAGAGTGAAATGAAGCTCGGTTTAGGGTTAACTTTCAATACCTTGTTCCAAGAGGGGAAGCCTCGATTGGATGCTTGTGGAAACTTTGTGGGGGGCCCAAGAGCCTAGGTATGGAGCCTCAAGTCGTGGTGAATCGCCTAGATATGATTTCGACTAAGTCCGAATTAGGGGGTTGAACAAAGTCCACCTTAGGGTGCTATGGTGATGGGGATTTTGTGAGGGATCTTCTTCTTTTGTTATGGGGATGGTGTTGATACAATTAATTTGAATTTGGTGGAGGTTTGAGGGCTGTCCTATTTCAGCCTAGGGATTGAGCTCTAAAATTGAGCTCGAGCTGTGGATTTGAGTGACTAAGGATGGTTTGGTTAAGCTCAAGAGGTCTTAAGAAATCTTTGGAAGCAATTTGACAGGGTCTCCCCAAGGAATTTCAAGCTCTCTTCTTTTGGCCATGGAGGGGGGGTTTAAATAGAGAGGCTTGAAGAGGCCACCAGGCGCAATTGGTGGGTGTCCTAAGTTGCTTATGTGGATGCCAACAATATGAAAAAGTCCAATTGGGATGAGACAACTTGGATGGGTTTAATTTTGAGTTTTGGCCTAGGTGGAGCTCTTAATTTTGAGTTTTTCGGCCACTAAGGTGGTCGGCCGGCCAGAGAGGGGTCACCATCCAGTCGAGGGAGGTCAGGGCTTGGTCTTGGTGAAGTCAATTGGGGTTGGCCATGTGTAAAGGTATGAGATTTAAATAGTATGGGAAAAGAGATATTTTTGGTTAATTTGGGTCAAATCATGGTTTGGGTCGGGTTCACCCCTCAAGGCTGGTTTGAGTTCTAAGGAGAACCAGGTGGCTTAGCTTAATCATCATGGTGAGTTCTCTATCCAAAGAGATTCAACTAAACAAGGGTTAGAGTGATTCATGGGAGGGGTTAAAAGAATCTTAAGTATACTCTTTACAATAATAGCTTGATGATGTGGCACGGCTCTTATGGCTTGCCTATGGCTTGGAAGTGGCTTCATGGCTTGTCCTTGGCTTGGTCAACTTTCATGAGGATGGATTATTGAATATATGAAATATTTTGCTGGTGTTTGGCATGATGCTTGATTTTGAATGATTTGATTTTGGATTTAGTACTTTAGGAATGATTTTAATCAAATGGATGATGGAAAGAAATAATTGTCATGTGGGCTTTGAACTTTAGCTTTTGAATTTAAGTGTAGTGGGCTTGAGCTTTTGAAATTGAAATTGAATTTGTAATAAAATTTGGGCTAATTGAAAGTTGATTTTGGTGTAGGAATATTTCATGTGGGATTTGACAAATTTTCAAGTGATTTTGAATTGAATTGGTGGGCCAATTTGGTGGATTTTGGCATATGGTCAAAATTTGGCCTTTTTTATTTGAATGAGATTGGGCTTGCAATCGGATCAATTTGGGCTTGAATTTTGTTTAGAATAGAATTAGGGATGTTGAATTTAGATTTAGAATTGAAGTTGGGCAATATTGGGGTCAATTGGGCCAAAATTTGGGTTAATTTGGGAACATTTAGGCCTTCAAGGGCAAATTGGGACTTTTTGTCAAATTGAGTAAAATTGGTCAAATCTGGTCAAATTGATGATCAAAAATTAAAATTTGGAATATTTTTTATTATTTTGGAACTTTTAGAATTGTTAGCTCATGAAAGGCATTTTGGTAATTTCGGTAATTTTTTGGAGTATTTTGGAAATTTGGTAAATTTTGGTCATTTTAAGTAGTGGTGAGGGGTTTGAGATGATTTTTGAACAAATTTAATTATTTTGGGATTTTGGGCAAAAAATAGGGTTGCAGGGGTATTTTGGTAATGGTGATTTTGGGCCAAAATGGGCCAACAAGCCATGAAGCCATACCAAACCAATAGGATCCATGTGAGGACTCATTTTGAATGCTCAATATGTTTGTTCTAACCCTCTTAGCCAAAAACTAGGGGTATGTGGTAATCCATATGAGCTCTCCAAATGGAGTTAAAAGGGTCCTAGGGTTCAGGGTAAGTGAAAAAGTGTAGTTTATACAAGTTAGCCCCACCAAAACCAGACCATCGAGGGCTAGTCCTAAGGTCTAACCATCCTATGGGGGACTCCCCTTGAGCTCCTCCATATTGACCCCACCTACTAAGTGCTAGAGATTAGGACCAATAATGTAACTTCAAGTTTATCAAAGAAGAGTTTAGAATTTCTAATGGTGAGGGTCCCTTTTCTAGTCCTCTAGGAATAGTCAATAGGAAAGTCTTATGGCTATAACCTAAGCTACTAAAGAGGAAAAACTAGACCTCAATCTAAAATGAGGTCAACAAGTCCTTATTGATAAAAAGAATATTCAAACAAAATAGCTGCTCAAATATTTCTCCTTCAACATTTAATTTTTTCTTTCAATAATATCTATATTCAACCTCAAAGAGTCCCTCTGTCTAAAGTTTTTGTGTATAAAAGAGTATACAAGACTTTTAGTATATGGATTGGCAAATTCTAACAAGTTTCAAATGATATTTAACATTGAATATGAATCTTGAACTTTTATTTCTTTTTAACTCAAGACTCTTCCTTAAACATTTCAAATTATATGTTAGATATATCAAATTTAGAAGGTTTGATATGTGCATTAAGACTTATATTATAAAAGCATAAAAACAATGAATACTTTATCAAAGAAATAAATTATTTAATGTTAATTTATTTTATTTAGAAGGTAAACTTTGAGATTTTAATAATTTATCAAGCAAGTTGTTTAATATATTGTTAACAAATTATTCTATTTGATGGAATTCTTAAGTAAATCACTTAGTTCTTATCGATTCTTGCAGTACGATAATTAAGTTTTATACTAGTTCTTCAAGAAAAATAATGTCATGCCATTTTTTGGGGGCTTTCTTTTTTCTTTTTCTTTCCTTTTTTCTTGCTGTGAAGTTCCATGCTCTAACTTATTTTGTTACCTTTGAAATTCAGTATAAAATTGTTAGCATTGTTCCTTTCTTAGGCATAAAGAATAAAGTAGCTGATAAGGACTTTTAAAACAAATTATGAAAAATTTTCTAAAGTGGTTAAATGTTTACAATGACATCGAATATCAAGATTAGATTAACAAAATAAGATCACATTATCACCACTTCTTGTTCTTATGGGAAGAGATGTCTCCATGTTTATAGCTTAGCTAATATTAACATGTAGATGTATTGAGATATCCATTTCTTTTAGTCTATAATTTGCTAGAACCTTGTTCATGATAAGCCTCCACTTGCTGATGAATCTCATAATTGTGATACTGGGCAACAGTATTGGTGAAAATGACAGGGTCAAAAACTTTTATGTGGCTCTTAACATCTTTATACAAAATTATGCATTTTTAAATTATGCATTTAGAATTCAATCTTTGTGTTGCAAGTTTATTGTGGTGAATATGATTTATTGAATAATTATAGATACATAGAATTAAGGATGTAAGGTAGAATGGAAAACATATGGGAGAATGAAACATGGAGTGGAAAGGTGGTGAGTGGGATACTAGGTAAGGTAAGATGGAGAAGTAGCTCATAGAAACACCAAAGTTAGAGTATAGAGTCGCTAGTGGTAGACCAAATGTGGAATTGTATAATGTGGATGATGGGTGAGAGGAGAGATTAGATATATGGAGAAGGTAAGTGAGGGGTTGATAAAAGTGAGAAGTGTGAAATTCTTGAATGGAAAGTTTTACCATAACTCAAAATTAAATAACCATTATATGAAAGAGGGAAAAATTGCATCACATATGCAACATACATTACCCATGATATATTTGGAAAGATTTTCTTACCATCCTAAAATTTAACTATACAAAGCTATTAGATCATCAAGTATAGTTTTAAAGAGTAAATCATCATCATCATGCAATTATATATATGAAATATTTTAAGCTCTGAATATTTATAAAGTATGGCTATAATTCTTTGATTAATCTAACAAAATAAAATTGTTATATTTGTAAAAAAAGATTATTTATATTGGTAAAAATTACATTTATTATCAGGATCAATAATCTCTCTTTACTAGTGCCATTCCCTTTATTGAAAGTATGTAATGAAGTAAAAGTAAGTAAGAAACCTAATATGTTACATAAACTTATTACCACACTTGCATGGGAATTACAAACAGAGTATTGTGCAAATATCACAAGAGCTGAAATTTCTTACTTTATTACAGGATAAGACATCGAGAACAATATCTATCTGAAGAGATTAAAGTATTATCTAACAATGGATCTTATAACAAAAAATGGGTTCAAGAATTATGATCAATAAAACCATTTTTTTCTTCCCAATTTGGGTAGGATAGGGTTTACTTTAGTTTGGGTTACACCTTCTTTACATGGACAAGCTCTTATAGTTAATTAGATTTTAAGGGAGGTCGGCTCCTAAGAAAAGTATTAATGAAAATAGTAGCTCTCATTTTTCTATGAATCTATATTAATTTAGTTTTCAAGATAATCCATTGTAGGAAGTTTCAGTTGAGACCAATTCAAATTTGAAAGTATTTTTCTTAAAGGCTAATAAAAAAATGTAAGAAACACTAGATAATGAAAAAGTTTTTATATTTTAGATTGAGGTTTTACTTTACTTTTGAGTTTTTTAATTATTTTATAAATTTGGGAGTTGTAATCTCATGACACAGGGTCAAGGATAATCTCAAGATGTAAGGAATTTAGCTTTAGCATAAAGAAATGAATTACCTTAGATCGTGAAACTAGGGTGGGCATTATTAATATGGACAAAAATTTTAAACCAAGTTTAAGAGTTTACAATGGAAGATATAGGTTATAGTATAATTAAGAAATGAAACTAGATCCTACTCTTTTTGATCTACTACTCTACCTCAAGAGTTTAGCCAACCAGTCCACCTGTGCTTAAACTACAAGAGTCTAGTTATATGAAAATGAGATTAGACAAAATTATTACTAGAATGCAGGGGGATAAGAGGCACTTGTGAATTGATCATAAAGGTTACACTGTCTGAATATAAGGGTATGATATGCATCTAAATAATATAATAATTGATTATTGTTATTTTTTTATTGAATTGACTTTGGTTAGATTTCGGCTTAATGATTTGCAGTCAAATGCAGGAAATGAATTTGTTGAATTTTAAAATATCAAAAGGCCAAAAAAATTTATTTTGATGTAGCTTTTCATTGAAGACCACTCATCCTTTATGACCTTGGCCCCTTTATGTGAAAAGGGTGAAATGTTAAAAATTTAAAAATGAATCAATATGTAAATTCAATTGTTGATTATGTTCTCCTTAACATTAATCAATTATAAATCTTTAATTAGCATGTAGTTCATTTAACATGAAGCTAAATTAATTCTAATTTTCAAATAAAATTTTAATTAGTTTAATTTTACTAATTTGTGTGAACTATTCTGTATTTTTCATCTTCAAAATACTTGGTTGTTGTAAATGTTAGAAAAATTTGATGCTTACAAGAAAGGAGTTAAAAATATTTGCTTTGATTCTCTTTTATTTATGAAAGATTACTTAGGATTGACTATGTTCTAATGATTAATGATCAAAGAGATACCATTGCATCCATGCTATCTTGTTAATAGGAGCATTAAATTTGAAAATGTAATCTTCAAATTCATCTTCAAATTAATGGATTCACTACCTTAGTTCATGGGGAAATTTGAAGCAACTCCTTTTCCTAAACTATAGAATATATTTTCATTATAAAAATTAGAAATGTAAAAAAATGATATTATAAAAAATATTAAAATGTCCTAAAAGGGAAATTAATAGATTAAAATCAGACACATCTCTCAAAAACAAATACAGATAATGTGGACCTCTGAATATGATTAGAACATTAATACATCTAATGTGGGCACAACTTATACATATACATACATACATATGTACATACATACAAACATACATACATACATGCATACACACACACACACACACACACACACACACACAGATATATATATATATATATATATATATATATATACACATATATATATATATATATATATATATATATATATATATATATATATATCATATTTTGCATCTTCTTCCTCTCAGTTTTGCTCCTCTCAGCTCGTGAAATCCTCCCCTTTTTCTTTGTATTCGCCTATTCATGATTATCTTTTTGTTTTTTTGTGTTTCTTGGTGCTCGGCTACGACGCTCCGGTGACTAGGAGCTTTGCAGATGCGCTAACTGGTAATTTGAGTTCTCAGATTGGAACTTTAGGTTTCTTTTCTCCTACGTTTCATGAGGTTTTGAATTTTGGTGGAGATTATAGTTTTATCAGAAAGTTAGGAAGGAAGAATGGTGAACTTGCAATGTATGTTTCTGAGGATGAGAGTATTATACTTGCTTCCTCTTATCAGCACTCATTGGTTGGTAAATTTATTTTTGGCCATCCTAAGCTTGAGATCATTTGGAAGAAATTTGATTCTTTGAAGTTTATGGGTTTATGGAAAATCAATCTTATTGATGGGCGTCATATACTTATTCAATTATATAATGATGAGAATTATATCAAATTATTTGCATGTCATTCAATCCAAATAGTTGATGTCCCGATGAAAATTTTAAAGAGCACGGTTAATTTGACCCCAAATTAGAGCCATTGACCTCACTTTTGGTTGAGGTCTAGTTTCTTCCTTAGAAGCCTAAGATCTAGCCATTGGACTTTCCTGTTGACTATCTTATAGGACAAGTGATGGAACCCTCACCTTTAGAAATTCTAAATCTCTTCTTTGCTCAGCTTGAAGTTCCACATATTGGTTCTAACCTTTAGCACTTAGTAGGTGGGCCAACATGGGGGAGCTCAAGAGGAGTCCCCATAGGATTGTTTGGCTTTAGGGTTGACCCTGGGTGATGTGATCTTGGTCAGTCTCACACACACATACACTTGATACTCCTCACTTACACTCACAACCTTAACCCTTAACCAAATATGCTTAGTTGATCCCTTACTCTTTTTGGAAACTCATGTGGATGATGCCTAAAACCATTAGCCCTAGGCTAGGGTTTGGCAAAGACCAACACATGGAGGATCCAAAGTGGGGTTTCCCTTGGTCTTATGGCTCATGAAGGGTAATTTCAAGATTGGCATTATATTGAACCCCAATTTTACCTAAATACCCCAAATTTTCCCATAATTACCAAATTACCCTTAAAACCCTAAAATCCTCAAAATTGTCCAAACCACCCAACTTTGTCCAAAAATCACCCTAAACCCTTTTAAACCATCCAAACTACCCAAAACACCCTAAAATTTTCAAAATTACCAAAATACCCTTGGTGGTCTAAATTTCATAGAAACTTCCAAAATCATTTTAAAAACCCCCAAAACCAATCTTGAACACTCATGAAGTCCAGTTTGACAAATTTTGACCAAAATTCCAATTTTTCCCTTTAAGGCACGATTACCCCAATTCACCTCTAATTTCCACCAAATTGATCCCAAATTTCCCCAATTTCAATTCTAAACATAAATGAATCATGTATAAGTTTGATTTAAACCAAATTAAAGCTCAATCCAACCAAATTTCAAACCTAAATTCCAAGCCCGACCAAAATACCAAATTTCCCCAAATTGAACCCCCTAACTTACCTAATTTCCCCAATTTTTAATTCCAAATTCCTTATAACATTCCTTTAGAACAAATTAAACTTTCAATTGGCCCTAGCCTAGCCTTAAATCTCACCCAAATCCAATCTTAGCCAAAATTCCCAAATTTGCACCTAAGTTTAAATTCCATCAAATTGAACCTCATAAATCCAAAACTTCTGCCCAATTGATATCCAAAACTCTTCATTACAAACCCTTGGACCAATTTGAACCATCAATTTAGCCCAATCTAAGCCCAAGTACAACCCAAATGCCCCAAAATTGGTCATGGGCCACCACCCACTAAATTAAACTCCCAACTCAATACAAAATCACTCAATTCCTTTTCCAAACATCTCATGACAATCATCCAAGCCAGTTTGATCAATCAATTGAGCCAAACTCAACGTATAGCTAAACCCAAATTCAAATCCAAGTCCATGACACAATTTTGAACTCAAGCCTCAAATTGAATCAATCCCATTCAAATTGAACAAGCCATGGTCACTACAACCAGCTTTTGGACCCTACGGACCAGTGTAGTCCCACCTAGCCCACCCTACATGAGTCATGGACCAAAGGTCCCTTGACTTAGGGGATCTCTTCCTATATTTATTTAAACCCAAGAAATATTTACCACCAGCCATCAAACCTCTGTGATAATCATCATTAAGCTCCCCCTGGCTCACTTGACCACTCTAGTGAATAGCCCTAGTCTGTTCGATCAGCCTAGTAGCCGGAAAACACTAAAATTGAAAGCCACCCCAAGCTTTGAAATCAAAATTTGAACTCCCTCAGTTGGCTCACTCTAATTGGTCACTTGCACCTTTCTTCCCTCCACATAAGCAACACATTGCACCCACTTGCCCGCCATGGTGGCCACTCCTTCCCCCCTCTATTTAAAAATCACATCCCACTGCCATCAAGGGAGACCACCAATTTCCTTGGGAAAACTCTACCAAATTGCTCCAAGAGCTCCCCCAAGACGTCTTAAGATATATCATTTTCCCCCACTAAATCCCTCTGCCTGAGCTTAATTTTGAGCTCAAAATCCAATCAAAACACCACCAAAACTCAAATTAAACCATCCCTAAGCTTCCTCAAGCAAAATAAGGAATTTACCATCAAAACTCCTTTGTCCTGAGCCCTCTAACCTAGCTCTCAAGCAAGGTCACATCACCATTTCATTGAACTCCAACTCAGGCTATTCACCAGAGGAAACCAACACTTCTAGGACATTTGCTAGACTCTACTGAAGCTTCCACAAGCATCTGATTGAGGCCTTTCCTCTCAGACTCAGGTATAGACGAAAAACCCTAATTTTTTGCTTGGTTTCACCAATTATGAAGAGAAGTTTGATTTCATGTGCATGTAATCATATAAATGTGTTCGTCTTGAGTAGATGAAGGTGTAGAAACAAAGCCCATGTGATTTGGTTGAGTATTGAGAGAGAACTTATGGTTTTAGTGTGGATGGTTCATGAGTTGCGGCCATTGAGGATGATGACGGAGGACTGTTCAATTGCACGTGTATCAAATGAAGGGTCAGGATCACACCGGATGAAGAGATGAAACATAGAGCGCGGGATAAGTCAGCGGCTATGTAGACGACGACTTTAAATGACGGAGTGACGCGTGTGAGTGTGGAGTGTCGTAAGATGAGGTGGTGGCTAACTTGGATAAGTAAGAAAAATTAGATTTAAATGATATAAATTAATTCCAAAGCTTAGAAAATTAATATCTTTGTGTAGAAAAATCATAAAAATGAAATAAAAATACATTGTTTCTCAATGAAGAGAGGCGAATAATGTGAAATAAAAATAAAATTTATTTGATGTGTTTCTAATGTTTAATTAATTAAATACTCTTAGAACTACTTTAATTTTAATTAAGTAAATAATAATAACCATAACTTAAAATTTTAGGGTTTGATTCCTCATGTTAATATGGATGTTCTCTATTTTTTTCCAAGGTCAAAGAGCATCACTAGGTTCAAAACCTTAATCTTTAAGTCTAGTTGCCTATTTTTGCTTAAAATGATTTTATAAACTAAAATACAAATCATAAAATTATGGGATTAATTTTATAGGTTTCCCCTAGTTAGGGGATCCTTGAAAAAAATATAAAATGGATTTAAGTAATTTTTTATATTTTTATAGTTAATTAAATGCCTAGAACTTCTAATAAATTAAATAAATAAAATATCATTCAAAATTTAACAAAATCAGTTCTACATTGTAAAGGATAATCACATAAACTCGCTATAAAAATTTGGAATCAATTTGAGCTATCTTTATTACTAAAGTTGATTTTCTAAGTAAAATGATATTTTTGTATTAAAATAATTATATTGAATTAAATATAATTATGAAAATTATGAAAAGTGATTTTCTAAGTTTCTTGTGATTAGGACCATTTAGGAAAAATAAAATCTATGTTAAAATAAATATTTTATTTTTGAGCTTATTTTTAAATTAAAAAATAATTAAAAATAATTAAAATTTTCCAAAATCCAAAAATGATCTAAAACTTTCTTAATTATTTTTTGATCATTTGAGACTCTTTAGAATATTTTTCCCTAATTTTTTAAGCTAATTATAATTTTTCAAAGGCTAAAAATGTATTTTTTGTAATTTTCCATTAAAATAATTATAATAAATAATGTAAAAATTACAAAAATGGAAATTTTATTTCTTTGAGTTTTTTTGACTTAGGGGGATTTAAGAAAAGTATAAAAAGAATTTTTTGAAATTAAATTATATTTTCTATTTTAATTAATTGATAAAATTAATAAATAATTTTAATAATTAAAATATAATTT
>JXCR01129868.1:26750-48768 GCA_002079205.1 Phalaenopsis hybrid cultivar
ATATATATATATATATATATATATATATACAAATTAAATTAAACATCTTTCAAAAATAAGTGTTGGGATATCCGTTCTGGCGACAGACAATTTCCAATTTAGCCACTGATAAGAGCCTCCCACTATTCCTGTCTAGATCTTGTTTTCCAAGTTTAAAATTTCATCTTTTTAATCAGGAGGTGTTTTTTCTTTAGTTATTGCTTTTGGTAAACCTTTAAAGATGGATGGCACTTCGGAGGCACGTATTTTGGTAGAATGTGACATCACACTTGTTTTCTTTGATGAGATTTGGATTGGCTCGACCCATCAAGGTTTTGGAAGAAGGTTGAACTTGAAAGGCATTCTCCATATTGTCCCCATTGTCATATGTTTATTCATACTTCTACTCTTTGTTACCGCTTACATCCTTAGCTAAAGCATGGGGTTGATTGCCCACCTCCAATTCTGAGCACCATTAATAATGATATCCTAGAAGCTCAGCTAAATGTTGGTCAGGTCAATGAGCAAAATTTTGAGCTTCAAAATAATGTTGTTATTCCTACTAATGTTGTTAATGACCCGGTTGGTGCAAACCATACTTTTGTTGGTGAATCACTTATTACTACTCAGAATTTAATCTTGTCTCTTCCTGACAGGGAAAGTAATGTTCATAGGACCATTTCTCTTAATGAGAATTTCTTACCTGCAATTGATATTTTGGCAACTACTAATGCTTTAGAAGAGGAGTGGTTGGTAAAAAAGGCTTGCAAAAAGAAATGTAAACAAAAAAGTGAACTTCTTCATCTCAATAGTGATAATATTATCATTGTTGATGGAAAATCTTACTACGATGGGGAACTGGTAAGGACCCCTCCTAGGTCTACTAGAAGGCATGGCTTGAAAAGTCATGTTTAATATAATGATTTGGAATATTAAGGAAGTGGCAGACCCTTTCTCCCTTAATATACTAAAGTAATTATGCACAGTCCACAAGCTAGCTATCTTTGCTTTATTAGAGCCTCTTATTCATCATAATAAAGATTGTATCTTCAGGAAATTTAAGCAGTATCAACACTTTTGCAACAAATAACAAAGTTTGGATTTTTTTGAAGCATAATATTGACCTTAACATCATTGATAATGAGTAATTTGTTCTGGTTCATTTTAAACTTGACATCTTTTCTTTTTGGGTTACTTTTCTCTATGCTAGCTCTTTTCTTTTAGATAAGTATCTAATTTGGCACAATCTTGCCCTTATAGGAGGTACTATCAAAGATAATTGGTTTGTGGGAGGTGATACACCTAAAATATATAGTATTTTTAGACATATTTTTATATCTATTTTTGAGATATTGTGCTTTAATGGNCTTTTGTGTTTTTCTTGTAGATACAAGTAAAAAGGTTGAAAAATGCTTAAAGGAGTGAAAAAGGATCAATTTTGGAGGAAAAAGGTGGAAAATGTGCAAAAGAGTTTTGGCGCCTAAGCACCAGATCCGACACTTAAGTGCCGGTTAAACAGAGAAGGCTGCGCCTAAGCACCAGAGGCCCCATGCTTAAGCACCAGTGGCAGTTATTGGACGAGTAAATTCAGTTTCTATGAATTTTGAAGAGGTTTTTGAGACANTGAGAAATGCTTAAAGGAGTGAAAAAGGATCAAATTTGGAACAAAAAGGTAAAAAATGTGCAAAAGATTTTTGGCGCCTAAGCACCGGTTAAACAGAGAAGGTCATGCCTAAGCACCAAAGGCCCCGCGCTTAAGCACCAGTGGCAGTTATTGGACGAGTAAATTCAGTTTCTATGAATTTTGAAGAGGTTTTTGAGACAACCAATGGATTAATAGGTGGTTATAACCACCATGACCGAAAATTATCATAAAAGGATGCATCTTTTGGGGAAATACGTCAAATCTATACATATTTTGAAGAGAAACCAAGGAACCTTTTGGAAAATTATAAAAGAAAGAAGAGAGGACTNCTGAATTAGATAGAAACTCATATTTTCATCTTTCTTAACATTAAGAATTTCTAAACTTTAAGTTGGTCTCATTTACTGAATATTTTTTCTAAATAAGACTGCTATATTTCTAAATCAAAATTTTAGTAACTCCCAATGAAACTCATATACATATCATATATGTTTAGTTTTTAAAGATTGAAGTGTCACTTGAGGACAAGTAACATTTTAAGTTTAGGCGATTTTAATACACCTAAAATATATAGTGTTTCTAGACATATTTTTGTATCTATTTTTGAGATATTGCGCTTTAATGGAAGGTATTTTTGTGTTTTTCTTGCATATACATGTAAAGAGGGTGAAAAATGCTTAAAGGAGTGAAAAAAGGATCAAATTTGGAGCAAAAAGGTGAAAAATGTGCAAAAGAGTTTTGGCTTATAAGTGCTAGATCGGTGCTTATGCACCGGTTAAACAAGGAAGGCCGTGCCTAAGCGCCAGAGGCCCCACGCTTAAATGCCAGTGGCAGTTATTGGACGAGTAAATTCAGTTTCTATGAATTTTGAAGAGGTTTTTGAGGCACCCATTGACTTAATATGTGGTTATAACCACCATGGACAAAAATTATCACAAAAGGATGCATCTCTTGGGGAAATACATTGAAACATATTTTAAAGAGAAACCAAGACACATTTTAGAAAATTATAAAAGAAAGAAGAGAGGAATTATAAAAGAGTTCTGAAAAGGTCCGAAAAAGTGTGAGTCCTGAAAGTATTGGAAAGTTTTGAAAGTTCTCATTTGGGGAGTTAGTTCAGGAGATTTTCAAGCACCACCTTTTCTTTTATTTTATCCTTTCTGTTATTTTATTTAGAGTGACTGTAAATAGAAGAGAATCAAAGGAGCTTTAAGAGCTTGGTGGAGGACTTGAGATAAGTTTTTATCTTTCTGTTTTGAGACTACTTTTGGTTTTAATTAATGTATTGTTGGTTTGACAATGATTTCTACTTTTAAACTAAAGTATGGTTTTGTTTTCTCCATATTTTTTATCTTTTTGTTTTAGACTACTTTTGGTTTTAATCGAGACTTGTTGTTGGTTTGACAAGATTTCTTCTTGTTTTGTTTTCTGCATGGATTTTGAGTACTTTTCTTTATCTTTCTTCTTAAGAAAATAAGTAATTAAGTTTTGGACAGAAGTTGTGGAAAGTATCAATCTTCAATGATGGAAGAAGTTGTGATGATTTAAATCCATGCACTTCATTTACTTCTTGATTTGACCAATCCAGATGTTAAAATTTTTATGAGAACATGTAAGAACCGAGCTAGTATTGCCTCAGTCAACAATTAAAAAGAATCATCTGAGGTTGTATGAATGAGAATGTAGTTCATTTGATTGAGTGCAAATAAATAAGAAAATAATTATTCAAGGGTGTAGAGTTAGAGGACTTTAAAGTGACAGGTTAAAACCCCCAACTTAGTTTATTGTTTTAGGTTCTGATACGAGTATGTTAGCCCCCGAGTGGAGGGAATCGAGGGAACTTTAGAGTGAGAGCTAGTCTCTTCCTTGCATAGCCGGTCTTCAGAATTATTCAAAATTTAAATTAGCTAATGTTCTTTATAGCATCTCTAGTAAGAGTAAAAAATATTATTGCTCCTAGTTGGCACAACACAATTTGCATACTTCTACAATAGAATTCCTATACTTTTTACTGATTCATAATAAGAAGAAAGATTTTTTCATATTTAGTGCTTTTCTTCCACAAAAACTCTAGTTATCCTTTTAAATTGTTATTATTCTATCAAAATATTGAAAATACAAAAAATATTTAAATTTTCATTATTGTAAAAAATGATTGTTAGTTTAGATAATTATATTTTTATTAAAAATAGAAAGTTTGTTATTCTATAGTGCATATTGCATATTCTCCCTGAGGGTTTGATATTCAGGTCTTAATTAAAAAGTCTTATATTACTTGATAACGATATGTACACTTTCGTAGTATCCCAATATATATAAATTAAAAGTTAAATTGTTATTTTTCTTCAGGATCAAGTTTTTTGTTTTGTTGCAAAGTAAGAAAATATTAATGAAAAATACTCTGAATTATTGTTGTACTGTGCATATTAGTAGTATCTAGGGATCAATTTACAGTCATTTTCCTTTAAAATTTTATGCATTCAAATTGAAGCACTGATTGCTTTAATATTTGCTAAATTCCAACCAAAAGTTTTTTATAATTTCTCAATGTCTCTAATAATTTCTCTTCCTAATCTTTAGTTAACTTTGACGATATTATAACAAGTAAAGTAGATTAATTTCCTAAGAATGCATACTTGAAATGCGTAGGAAGTATTTTCATCTTAAGTTCAGAAGATTTTTCTACTGAAGTGATTAGAGATTTACTTTTTTCAGAAGTATCCAAAATCTCAAAGTTTTCTTGAACATAAATTGTATCCTCAACATTTATCTCTGATAATTTTTCTTCAAAATCACCTTCAATTTCAATATCTATTCCTTCCTAATCAAATATAACTTCATTTTTTCTTTGAAATGATTTCACATTTTTTCTGTTAATGTTTAGCAATCATATAATCTATAATATTCATCCTATAACATTTTTCTTTAACAGGATACCTCATTGACTTTAGAACATTAAATGTTACTTCCTGATCATTAACTTTCATGGTTAAGTCTCCTTTATGTACATCAATCATAACACATCCGGTAGCAAGAAAAGGTCTCCCAAAAATAATAGGAATTTTTTTATCTTCTTCCATGTTTAGCACAATGAAATCCAGAGGGAAGATAAATTTATCCACCTTAACAAGTACATCTTCTATAACCCCTTTAGAATAAGTAATAGATCAATCAACTAACTGAAGGGTTACAGTAGTAGGAGAAATCTCTTGTAAGTCTAATCTTAAAAAATGGATAAAGGCCTGAGATTAATGCTTAGTCCCAAATTGTGTAAAACTTTTCCATAAAATTTCTCTCCAATTGCATAGGATATGGTGAAGCTACCAGTGTTGTTAAGCTTTTAAGCAAGTTTCTTTTGAATTATTACACTACATTTTTCACTCAGTGCAAGAGTCTCATAAGTTTCAAACTTCCTCTTCTTATTTAATATATCTTTCATAAATTTTGTATAGTGATACACCTATAAAATATAGTGTTTTTTGACACATTTTTATACTTATTTTTGAGATATTGCACTTTAATGGAAGGTATTTTTGTGTTTTTCTTTCAGGAACAAGCAAAAAGGTAAAAAAATGCTTAAAGGAGTGAAAAAGGATCAAATTTAGAGCAATAGGTGAAAATTGTGTGAAAGTGTTTTGGTGCCTGAGCGTCAGATCTGGCGCCTACTCACTGGTTAAATAGAGAAGGCCATGCCTAAGCACCAGAAGCCCCGCACTTAAGCACCAGAGGCAGTTATTTAATGAGTAAATTTGGTTTTAAAAATTTTGAAGAGGTATTTGAGGCACCTTTTGGCATAAATAGGTGGTTACAAGCACCAAAGCACAAAAATACTTGTGAAAAGAAGCATCTCTTGGGGAACTACATCAAATCAAGACATATTTTGAAGAGATAGTAAGACACCTATTGAAAAATTATAAGAAGGAAGATTGAAACTTTGAAAGTGTGTGCTTGAAAAGAGAAAGTTTTGAAAGTTCTTAAAGAAATTAGGGAGTTAGTTTAGCGAGATTTTCAGGCACCACACCAAATGTTTACTTTATCTAGTTGTTTTAGTTTTATATTGAGAGTGTTGTAAAGAGAAGAGAATCAAAGGAACTTCAAGTGTTTGGTGGAGGACATGAGATAAGTTTTTGTTTTAAGACTACTTTTAGTTTTAATTGAGATTTGTTGTTGGTTTGACAATGATTACTTCTTTTAAACTAAAGTGTGGTTTTGATTTCTCCATGGATTATGAGTAATTTTCTTTATCTTTCTTCTAAAAATAATAAGTAATTAAGTTTTGGATGGAAGTTGTGGAAAGTATCGATCTTCAATGATGGAAGAAGTTGTGATGATTTAAATCCATGCACTTCATTTACTTCTTGATTTGACCAATCCAGATGTTAAAATTTGTAGTGAGAACATGTAAGAACCGGGCTGGTATTGTCTCAATCAACAATTCGAAAGAAGCATATGAGGTTATATGAATGAGAATGTAGTTCATATGATTGAGTGCAAATAAATAGGGAAATATTCATTATGGATGTAGACGTTTATTATTGAGTGCAAATAAATAGGGAAATATTCATTGATGGGTGTAGAGTTAGAGGACTTTAAAGTTAGTGCAAATAAATAGGAAAATATTCATTGAAGGGTGTAGAGTTAGAGGACTTTAAAGTGACAAGTTAAAGCCCCCAACTTAGTTTATTGTTAGGTTATGATACGAGATGTTAGCCCTTAGGTGGAGGGAATTGAGGGAACTCTAGAGTGAGTGACTGCAAATAAATAGGGAAATATTCATTGAAGGGTGTAGAGTTAGAGGACTTTAAAGTGACAGGGTGTAAATAAATAGGAAAATAATCTTTGAAGGGTGTAGAGTTAGAGGACTTTAAAGTGACAGGTTGTTCATATGATTGAGTGCAATAAATAGGGAAATATTCATTGAAGGGTGTAGAGTTAGAGGACTTTAAAGTGACAGGTTAACAACTTGGTTTATATCTTAGGTTTTGATATGAGATGTTACCCCTTGGTGGAGGGAATTGAGGGAAATTTAGAGTGAGAGCTGATATCTTCCCTGCCTAGCCGGTCTTCAAATCAATTCAAACTTTAAATTAGCTAATGTTCTTTATAACATCTCTAGTAAGGGTAAAGAATATTATTTTTATTTGGCACAACACAATTTGCATACTTTCACAACAGAATTCCTATACTTATTACTGATTCACTATAGATTAACCAATGTTCTTTATAGCATCTCTAGTAAGGGTAAAGAATATTATTGCTCCTATTTGGCCATTTAGCATACTTCCATAACAAATTTTTATATTTATCATTGATTCATGGTAAGGAAGATATATTCTTTATAGCATCTCTAGTAAGGGTAAAAAATATTATTGCTCCTATTTGGCACAACACAATTTGCACGCTTCCACTACAAAATTCCTATACTTTTTATTGATTCATGATAGGGAGAAATATATTTTTATATTTAATGCTTTTCTTCTACAAAAACTCAAGTTATATTTTTTAGTTGTTACTGTTTTATCAAAATATCTAATATATCAAAAATATTTACTTTCATTACTGCAAAAACATCTATAGTTTAAATAATTATCTTTTTTAAAAATAGAAAGTTTTCAAAAGTGCATATTGCATCATTTTCCTGTGGGTTCAATATTCAGGTCTTAATCAGAAAAATCCTATATTACTTGCTACGATATGCATACTTGCGTAGTATCCCAAGATATATAAATTAAAAAGTTAAATTCTTATTTTTCTTCAGGATCAAGTTTTTAGTTTTGTTGCAAAATAAGGAAATATAAGTGAAAAATATAATCAGAGCTATTGTTATACTGTTGCATATAAATAGTCGGGATCAAGTTTTTGGCGTCGTTGCCGGGGAATCGAAGTAAAAAACTGTAAAGAATCTATTGATTTTAAAGCAAATTTCTATTTTTAGAAAGTTTTATTTAAACTTTAAAATTTGTTGTATCTTATTTTTATGTGTGTTTAGTTTTATTTTATTTTATGTTAGTGTATGCGTAGTTTAAGTTCTGAAGGACTAGTGCCCTAAAATTTTGAATTAGAGAAAACTATTAAAAAAATTAGAAAAATAAAAAAAATTAAAATCTTGAAAAATCTAAAAAAATTTACAGAAATAATAAACCAAAATAATCAAAATGCTAAAATTCATCAAGAGTTTAGACCTTTAAGAGATTATGCCAACCCTACTGTAGATGAACTTCATTGTAGTATTCAAAAACCTACTATAGCGGCTAATTTATTTGAGCTTAAAAATGCTATTATCCAAATGGTATGAAATAATCAGTTTGGGGGATCACCAACTAAAGATCCAAGTTTACATATTGCCAATTTTCTAGAATTGTGCGCTGCATTTAAATATGATGATGTATCGGATGATGCCATAAGACTTAGGTTATTTCCTTTCTCACTGAATGATAAAGCTAAGATGTGGTTGAATTTGTTAGCACCTGGATCTATTAGAACTTGGGGTGATTTGCACAAAAATTCCTTGCTAATATATTTTCCACCATAAAAAATTGTGAAGCTTAAAAATGATATTACATCATTTAATCAGTTTGAAGGGGAATTTATTTATGAAGCATGAGAACAAATTAAAGAGCTCTTAAGAAGGTGTCCACACCATGCTATACCAGATTAGTTAATAATTCAAACATTTTATAATAGATTAGTTGGATCTCTTAGATCAATTATCAATGCCGCTGCTGGTGGTTCATTGATGTCAAAAGGATTAGTTGGGTCTCTTAGATCTATTATTGATGCCGCTGCTGGTGGTTCATTGATGTCAAAACCATTTCATGACGCCTATGCTTTAATTGAAGAAAAGGCTACCAATAATTTTCAATGGCCTCCTGAGAGGGTGAATCCAAAGAAAGTAGCCAATATTCATGAATATGATGCTTTTACTTTGTTAGCAAATCAAGTTGCTATAATTTCAAGGAAAGACCAATTTAGAATGATTTTTCCTCAACCAATTTTCATGATTGAAGAGAATTCATTAGGCCAAATGGTAGATTCTCAAGCATCATTAGAAACATTGAATGCCATAAATAATAAGCAGAATAACCCATATTCAAATTATTATAACTCAAGTTGGAAGAACCATTCAAACTTTAACTAGAATAACAATTCGGGTGGTAATAATCTGCAATGGGGGAACAACCAAGTAAACCCATTGGGAAGCTGGAACAACCAAGGGAATAATAATTATAGATCTACTTATCCTCCAGGTTTTAATAGTAATTTATATTTTAAGGAGAAGAAGTTGTCTATAGAAGAAGTGTTACAAATGGGAAATCAATTACAAATTCATGGAGCTACAATTAAAAATATTGAGAATCAACTTGGGCAAATAGCAAATTGATTAAGTAATAGATCCTAAGTAACACTTCCTAGCAATACTGAATCAAATCCAAAAGACCAGAATAAGAGCAATTAAAAGCCGTTCAAGCGGAAGAGAGTTGGAAGGTAGAGTTAAAAAAGTAACTGAAGTAGAGAGAGAATAAATTGAAAAATGAAAAGAGGATGCTCCAAAAGATTCTAAAAGACTGATTTCTCCACTGAAAATTGATTTGGAAAAACCACCACCTCCATTTTCTCAAAGGCTTCGTTAGCAGAAGTTGGATAAGAAATTTTCAAAATTTCTAGAAATATTTAAGAAGATTACAATTAATATTCCATTTGCGTAAGCGCCTTAGAACAAATGATGAGCTATGTAAAGTTTATGAAGGACATTCTCAACAGGAAAAGGAAGTTTGAAGATAATGAAACTATTGCACTTAGTGAGGAGTGCAGTGCTATAATTCAGAAAAAGGAAGTTTGAAGATAATGAGACTATTGCACTTAGTGAGGAGTGCAGTGCTATAATTCAGAAGAAAGCTTCATAAAAAGCTTAAAGATCTTGGTAGCTTTACAATTCCATGTGCAATAGGAGACAAATTTAATGAGAAAGCTTTATGTGATTGGTGCAAGCATTAACCTTATGTCATATCAATATTCAAAAGATTGGGATTAGCAGAAATAACCCCTATTACTGTAACTCTGCAGTTAGCAGACTGTTTAATAACATACCCTAAAGGAGTTGTAGAAGATGTCCTAGTGAAAGTGGATCAACTTATCTTTCCTGCTGATTTCATTGTACTAGATATGGAGGAAATAAAGAGATACCTATCATTTTGCGGAGGCCTTTTCTAGCCATAGGAAGAGGAATGATAGATGTGCAGAAAGGGGAACCAATAATGTGTGTTAATGATCAAACTATTACTTTTAACATTTCAAAATCAATGAAATTCCCTGCAAAAGGTAAAAATAATGAATGCTATAGGGTGTATGTTATAAGATATCTAAGTGAAAGCTATTTTAGAACTACTTATGAAGAACAATCTGAAGAACAAGATTTGGAACACGAGCAAGAAGAGGAATTAAATCAATATGAAGATCTTTTTAAGGAAAATTCAAACTATGCTCGAGAAAGTTTTGAAGTTTTGGACACGATAGCAAAGAAAAATCATTTTATCCATCTATTGAAAAACCTAAAGAACTAGAGTTGAAGTTACTTGATGATCATTTAAAATATGTCTTTTAAGATTTGTAACACGAGCAAGAAAAAGAATTAGATCAATGTGAAGATCTTTTTAACAAAAATTCAAACTATGTTCGAGAAAGTTTTGAAGTTTTGGACAAGATAGACAAAGAAAAATCATTTTATCCATCTATTGAAAAAGCTCTAGAACTAGAGTTGAAGTTACTTCCTGATCATTTAAAATATATTTTTTTATGAGATTCCTCTACTTTACCAGTTATAATTTTCTCAAAATTAACGATGGAAGAAGAATAAAGGTTGATGAAAATTATGAAAAATTTTAAGAAAGCCTTTGGAAGGACAATTGCTGATATTAAAGGAATCATCCCTTCAATTTGTATGCATAAAATTTATATGGAAGTGAACTGCAAACCCAAGGATGATCCGCAAAGGAGATTGAATCATGTTATGAAAGAAGTTGTAAAGAAAGAAATTTTAAAGTTTAGATGTTGGAATTATCTACCCTATTTTAGATAGTGCGTGGGTTAGTGAAATTCATTGTGTTCCTAAGAAAGGAGGTGTAACTGTAGCTGTAAATGAACATAATGAGTTAATATCTACTAGACAAGTTATAGGGCGGCTAATATGCATTGATTATAGAAAATTAAATCTTGCCTCTAAGAAAGATCATTTTCCACTATTTTTAGATCAAATGCTGGATAGATTAACTAGGCATAAATACTTTTATTTTCTGGATGGCTATACTGGTTATCACCAAATTCAAATATCTTCTGATGATCAAGAGAAAACAACGTTTACCAGTCCTTATGGTACTTTTACTTTTAGAAGAATGCCCTTTGGTTTATGTAATGCCCTTGCTACATTTCAAAGATGTACGATGGCAATTTTTTGTGGTTTACTTGAAAAAGGGATTGAAGTATTCATGGATGACTTTTCAGTGTTTGGAATTTTATTTGACTCATGTTTAGAACATTTATCCAAAGTTCTTAAGCGTTGTGAAGAAACAAATTTAGTCCTTAATTGGGAAAAATGCCAATTTATGGTAGCAGGAGGAATTGTATTAGGACATCAAATTAGAAAAATGGTATGGAAGTAGATCCTGCTAAAATTCAAATGATCACTAATTTACCTTATCCAACAAATGTAAGGGAAATTAGGAGTTTTTTAGGACATGTTGGATTCTATAGGCGATATATTAAAGATTTTTCAAAGATTGCTAAGCCTTTATGCCATTTACTGGAGAAAGATGCAATTTTTAATTTTGATGAGGAATGCCTAAAAATTTTAAATTATTAAAAAAAATTTCGCCGCACCAATTATAGTTACACCAAACTGGTAAAATTTTTTTGAATTAATGTGTGATGCTAGTGCTTATGATATTAGAGCTATTTTTGGACAAAGATATGATAAAATTTTCAAAGTTATTTACTGTGCTAGTAAAACTCTTAATGAAACTCAAATTAATTATACGACAACTGAAGAAGAGTTATTAGCAATAGTATATGCTTTTGATAAATTTAGATCATAATTAATTGGATCTCATTGTGTAGTGAATTTTATCTTGGTTGATTTTAGTTTTAGTTTTGGTTTTGGTTTTGTGGCTATCCTGATAGTTTTAGTTTTCATGCAGGGTGACATTGCTGTTTAGCATACAAGCTTGTATTAACATCAAAAGTACAGTATGAAAGTATAAGAAAGATGATGTTGTAAACTGTAAAAGCGTACATAGCGAGTCTTCTCGTTCCACCACATGAAACTCAAAATGCATGTCAGGGCATTTTATATGAAGCAGGAAAGTAAAGTTTTGGCGACATACCTAACTCTAGGTCATATCTTGGTGGGTCCCTATTAGTTTTATTAAGGATGATTTTGTTAAGCAAAACACATTAAGTTTAGTCGACCTCTGAGGTATTAAACAAGTTAGGAGAAAGAAGTAGGTCCATGCTTCCCTCTCACTACCTGGTGAAAGGCCTCGAGCTCATTCAAACTTATTGTGTTGCTTAATAATTCACCCTATGAACACCCTAATGCTCAATGAATATTGATGTCCTAATTATCCCTAAGAGTAGGGTAATTATCATTTGTAACTTAATTTGAAAGTTATGTGGGTCAAGACCCTCAAAGGGGTAAGTCAGTGTTATTAAGACACTTCGTCAATTTTATTTAGGCTTGTAATGTTTTAGAAGGTGTTAATTTTAGCTATGTTTGCTTTCCTAATCCTCATTTAATCAATCTTGATTTAACTTAGATCACTACTAAGCCCTTGTGAGTGTCTTAGTTAATTATGAAAAGGTTAAATTTTAGGTGATCATGATTCATTATGTGAATTTCATTTGAACATCAAATAGGGGTATTAAATTGCTTAATTATTGACTTCAAAAGTCATACCCCTAAGTCCTGGGTTCATTTAATTTTAATAATCCTCCAAAATTTAATAATTTAGAAATTTATTAATTTATCCTTTTAATTAGGAAAGTGAGGTTGGTTTCTACCAATTAATCCCTTTTTAATTTTAATCATCCAAATAGGTTGATTAAGATCAGAGGTTGCCAATTTCCCTCCTTGAATTAAGCCTAAATGTTAATTAAGGCCAAATTCCTAAATTACACTTTTGCCCCTAAGGCTCCAACACTTCATAATTTGTCAAATTCAAATCAAATAACTTTGAAATTTTTATCATACCTCATTCATGGGTCAATTAAGACATCATAGGAGAAAATGTGTTTTTTCAAAATTTAATTTAATTTATATAATTATTTTATGCAAAAATAAGATTTTTCAAAGAAAATTCCATAACTTGACCAAGTATAAGCCTAATCCCTTGAAATTTTTACTTGAGGTAGCAGTAGATAATAAAACCATTTAGACAAAATTTCATGATTTTTTGAATTTTATTTGAACAATTAGAATTATTGTAATTTCTGGGGTATTTATCAAATATAAAATATTTTAAATGTAGAAAATTAAGTGTTACATTTTTTAAAACTCTCCATAACGTCAAAGAACATAAAGAAGAAAATTTTAAATTTTTTCTAATTTTTCTTTGATTTATTGGAATTATTTTAGTGGAAATCCATTTTTTAGCCTTTAAAAATTATTTTAAGTTTCAAAGTACAATATCTTTATTTATAAAATTAGCAAAAATATTCCAATTGCTTCTACATGCTTATAAAAAAATTTATAACATTTCATGAATTTTATTATTTTTGTGATTTTTATGAATTTTTAATTATTTAAATATTTAAAATGGGCTTAAAAAATGATGTTTTTATTTGAAACACTATTTTATTTTTATAGAATTTATTTGGTCACAGAGAACTAAAAAAACAAGTTTTCATAATTTTTTTGTTATATTTTGATCATTAAAAGTTATTTTAGTGCCAAAAAGAATTTTTAATTTGAAAAATCAATTTAGGTCATTAAATGGACTCAAAATACTTTAAAATTTCTATGGGGAGTTCTTTGGATCTTAAACAACACTGGAGATACGAAATCAACTCATTTTGATGTTTGTGTTTTCCAAAATTAATTACCTTAGTGTTTTAGGGTTAGGAAAATTAGGTTTATTTTGAATGACATGACTCATGAGAAATTTTCCTAAAGGTTTTGTGGTCATCATAAACCCTCTAAAATTTTCTTAGATTTTTCTAAGAAAGATGCTAATTATTATGATTAATTTAAGTAAATAATGCACATAAACTTGAAAATATGGATCTCTGTCTAGAAGTCTTCTTTGGCTTTGGAAAAATCAGAAAATGTTCTCTTGACAGAGGCTACAACATGAAAAAAATTCAAGCTATGGTGAAATGCCTATATGCATGGAGAATCAAAAGACTCCTAACCCTAATTAATTTTTTAAAATTCAAATATGCATCAAATGAACACAAAATTTAATTCACATTGTTATCCTCTATTCACCAAGCAAGAGGGTATTTTTATTTTACTTTTGTGATTTTTCTACACCAAGATATGGATTTTCGAAGTTAAGGGTCATTTTTTGAATATTTTTAATTCCTTATTTATCTACTTAAAGCACATCACCACCTCATTCTAAGCAGCTCCGAAGCTCCACGCGGCGTGCCCCCGTTCGACGCTACCATCCACTTTAGTGCTTTCTCGGCCCGCAGTTTATGTCCCGAAGCGCTGTCCGACTTCATCTTGACCGTCTATCCGATACACGCTTGATCAAACGATGCTCTATCGTCATCCCCGATAGCATAGCCCGAGAACTTTCCATCTTCCAAGCTTGATATCTCCCTCATTTGTTAACCAAATTAAGTGATTTTTTTAAATGCTCGTCTAGAATAGAGAAACATATCCATATAGTTAAGATGTCATGAAATTAAGCCCAAGAAAATGGAGAATCAAAAGAAACTTGGGAGGAGAAAAAGTTCAATACCTTGGCTCTGAGAAAGGAAGCTTCAATCAGAGATGCTCGACACGTTCCTTGAGGTCCAAGGAGGCTAAGGATTGAGCCTCTTGCTGTGGTGTAAGGTCTAGGTATGAATTCGACCAAGCTCGATTTCACGTGTTGGTTTAGAGCTATGTTAGGATCTCTTTCAGAGGGGTATTTGATGGGCCTTCACCTTCTCTTGTTGTTGTTAAGGTGTGGGCACAAGTAATTAGAGTTTGGTGGAGTTTTAAGGGTTGTTCTGTTTCCGCCCAAACTTTTTAGCTCAAAATTAGGTTTAAACAGAATGAATTAGTGCAATTGAGTGATTGGATTTCACTGTGAAGGTCTTAAAAAAGCTTAGGGAGTTATTTGGAGGTCTCTCTCTGAGAAAATTTCAACACCCCTCTCATGGCCGTGGGGGGAAGCTTTTATAAAAATGGCTAAGGGGTGGCTGTCATGGCCAATTGAGGGGTGAAAAAATGGTGCTTATGTGAAGGGCAGAGAGGCTCTAACATCTCATTTGGGTAAGGTGGCCTCTTTGTTTGATTTGGGTGAAGTTCAAGAGAAGGTGGTCCTCAGTTTTGTCTTCTCCGGAGACTAGGCCAACCATGGTAGGGGTAGGTGGCTAGGAGCTCAGGGAACCCAGGGGAATATGTCACAACAATTTATTGGGCTAGGTTTAGTTTTTGGCAAAAATATCCAAGGCTTAAACAAAAATGGAATCAAAATCACTTGATTTAGGAGACCTTTGGTCCATGTCTTAATTTAGGTTGTTAGGTGAGTTTTGGCTCAGTTCTAGGGTCCAACTAATGGTTGTTGAGTCATTAATTTGATGGCTTTGGGGTAGTTAGGATACATTTAGTGCATGGGTTTAAGTGGGTGCAAATGACCAAAAATTAGGTTTGGGCTAGGTTAGCCATGTCAATTGGTCCAAATAAAAGTTGAATTTGGTGTAATTGATTGTAAGGAACAATTTTGGTGAAGGATGAAAAGGGTTTTGAGTTTAACTGGAGGGTCAATTTGAAGGATTTTGGAGATTTGGTCAATTTGGGCATGTTGGGCTAAACTTGGGCCTAGATTGGGCTAACTTTGGGCTAATTCTAAATTAATGGTTGAAAATGGTCAATAGGAACCTCATGAAGAATTTTCAACATAAACTGGGTGCCAATTTTGGGGTTAAGGCAATCAATTTGATGAGATTAGGTCATGCGGCCAAAATTGGGGCTTTGATCTAAATCAAAATTGTCTCAAAGCATGAGCCAATCGAGCTTGTATTTGGTTTATTTTGGTCACATTAAAAGTGAATTTGAGTTTGGGATTGAAATTCGGGGAGATTGAGATCAAATTGATGGATATTTGAGTTGAATTTGGAGAAATTTGGGCCTTTAAAGGCAAATTTGGGGGTCTTGGTCAAAGATGGTCAAGTTGGGTCATGTGGCAGTTGAGAAAAATGAAAATGGGAATATTTGGAAGATTTTTGGCAATTTTTGGGAATTTTTTATAATTTTTCAAATTTTGGGCCCATGAGGGACATTTTGGTAATTTTGCATTTTTTTGTGATTTTGGGTAATTTGGGTGTTTTCAAAAGGTTTGAAATGATTTTTGAACAAGTTTGGGTATTTTGAATAAATTTAAGAATTTTGACCAAATTTAGGGTTTCCAGGGTACTTAGGTAATTTGGGGGAGTTTAGAGGCAAAAGGCGAGGCTGAGTATTTTGGATAAAATTAGGGAACTAACCACCAAAAGTAAGCCATGGACCAATGGAAATCCCATTTGGGTCTTCCATGTACTGGTCTTAGCTAAACCCTAGCCTAGTGCTAGTAGGTTTAGGGGACCATCTACATGAGTTTCCCAAAGGCTCAAGGGACCAAAGTCAGGAAATTTTGGGTTTAGGTAGTGAGTGATTGTGAGTGAAGTGAGTGCCTTAGCTCTAGACCAGCACCCAAGTTCAACCCTAAGTTCAAATAGCCCTTTCTCCTAGAGCTCCAAGTGCTAGATGTTAGGACCAATATGTGGAACTTTAAGTTGAGTAAAGAAGAGTTTATAATTTCTAATGGTGAGGGTGCCTTTTTCTAGTTCTCTAAAATAGTCAATAGGAAAGTCCTATGGCTAACCCCTGTGCTATTAAAGAGAAAGACTAGACCTCAACCAAAAGTGACATCAACAAATGGACCCCAATAGGTGTGGTGTGTCGGACAAGCACACCGCGCGTTTTGGCGTTGACCGACAAGATCAAAAAAACCAATACAGACTTCTAAGTCAACAAACCTAGAAAAAATGTGTAGAGTTTTGTGTGCTATTTGTTTCCACTGGGGACTTAGCAGGTAAGTATTTTGATTTATATCAAGAGGTAAGAACTCTTTTCGGGGATTGGAGAGTGGGTTTTAATGTTGTCAGATTTCAAGTGTTTTTAGAGGATGAGAATCATCATGTAGGTGTTAAACCCGAAGTGGGAATTTGAGATTTATGTATCAATTTTAGAAGGTAGTCAGAAGTTTGTGACCGACCCTGAAAAATAAGAATCATAATTTTGACATTGATTTTAAAGTGAGGATTCAAAATATGGGTAACATTTTCACGAGAGAGAGTCGGTAGTTGTGAACCGACCTTAAAAGGAGGAAATCATAAGTTAGGGATTGATTTCAAAGTAATCATTTGAAATTTAAGTATTGTCTCAAAAGAGAGTGTCGGAAGGTAAGGACCGACCTCAAAAGAAGTGAAACAGAAGTTAAGGACTGATTTGAAATGAGAATTGACAGATAAGAGTTAATCTCAAGAGAGAGCGTCAGAAGGTAAGGACCATCCTCGAAAGGTAGTGAATCAGAAGGTAGTGACTGATTCAAAGATGAGAATTGACAGGCAAGGGTCAATCTAAGAGAGAGCGTCAGAAGGTGAGGACCAACCTCGAAAGGGGTGCATCAAAAGGTAGTGGCTGATTCTAAGATGAGAATTGACAAGTAAGGGTCAATCTCAAGAGAGAGCGTCAGAAGGTAAGGACCGACCTTGAAGGTGATGAATTATTAGGTAGTGATTCCTTCTAAGATGAGAATTGACATGTAAGGGTCAATCTAAAAAAGAGAGCGTCAGAATGTAAGGACCAACCTGGAAAGGGGTGAATCAAAAGGTAGTAACTGATTATAAATTAAAATTGATAGGTTAGGGATAATCTCAAAAAGAGAGAGCGTCATAAGGTAAGGACCAACCTCAAAAGGGGTGAATCAGAAGGTAGTGAATGATTCAAATATAAGAACTGGAAGGTAAGGATCGACCTTGAAGGTAATGAATTAGAAGGTAGTGGCTGATTATAAGATGAGAATTGACAGGTAAGGGTCAATCTCAAGAGTGAGTGTCAGAAGGCAAGGATCGACCTCGAAGGTAATGAATCAGATGGTAGGGACCAATTCTAAATGAGAATTGACAGGTAAGGGTCAATCTCAAGAGAGAGTGTGAGAAGGTAAGGACCGAACTTGAAAGGTGGTGAATCAGAAGGTAGTGACTGATTCGAAATGAGAATTGATAAGTAATGGTCAATCTCAAGAGAGAGCATTGAAAGGTAAGGACCAACCTCAAAGGTAATGAATCAAAAGGTAGTGACTGATTCAAAATGAGAATTGACAGGTAAGGGTCAATCTCAAGAGAGAGCGTCGGAAGGTAAGGACCAACCTCGAAAGGGGTGAATCAGAAGGTAGTGACTGATTTGAAATGAGAATTGATATTTCTAAATAGTTTGCGGTGTTGAATTTAAAGATATGTGGCATGTGAAGAGGTTGACATTTTTTTAGGAAGATATGCAGAATTTTGTAGGGTTTTGTGCAAAATGTGCTACTCTGCAGTGATGCAAAAAGTTAATACAAGCAAGGAGAGTTGTGCTGCGCGAGCAAAGAGTAAGAAACTTCAAAATCGAGAGAATCCACTCAACAAATTTGTTTTCTTTTCTTGTTGTTTTTATCACATTTAATTTTCAAAAATATTTTTTTCAATTTTTAATTTTAATTGGTTGATGTTTCAAAAAAGACTTTTTTAATTTTTTTTAATTTAAATTTATCATAATTTATATTCTTCTCGTCATTTTTTCATTTGAAAGTTTCTTTTTTATCATTAAATGTTTGTTGTTTTGTTCTTCGTTCATTGCAGTTGCGAACCAACACATGGTTCAATGGCTTTTATCCATCACATCAAGAAGGGAAATTGAACAATCAGAAAAATTTTCTGAAAGGAATTTCATTAATCTGCTTCAATAAAATGTTTCAGATGAAAAGTGAGCCAATGCCTCAAAAAGAGTACAATATGCAAACTGCATGACGATACATTCAGAATGTGCCATGTCGAGTACATATCATGAACTGATCATGTCTAATACATATCATATCTGTAATGTAGAAGAAAGAAAAACCCTTTGAATATCTGTCCCCTTGCGTAGTGAGCTCGTGATCAAGCTGACCTTCTGAGCCACGTTCCAGGATAAGAGTTCCCTTCACGAGCGCCTAGAGGTGCAACCTTCTCATAGCTCATATGGCAGCAGTTCTTTGAGTTCAGGATCTGGCTGAAATCCAAATGGTATTTTGTTGTTGTCCGTTTATCGGAAAGTCACATACACCCTACGACGTTATACTCAGGGAATGCAATGCTTGGCGACGTCTGCACAATTGCTTTTTTAGAATAAGCACTGAACCTACTGCCAAGGGAATCTTTATAGATCCTTGGAACTCGCCGGGGCCAATGGCATCAATTTCCTTCCCAAAGAGAATATTGCTTTCACTCATGAATGAGACTGTGCAGAAGGGTCTTACAAAATCATGATGATCAATGTGAGGAGGTATGCAGTCTCTCTTGTCATCTATGTTGATGATGCAACTGTTTGGAATACAATTGACTGACAGTATGTTCCATTGAACCATTTGTTCAATCATCCATTTGATCATCGGGGGTAGCAGATCCACTTGATCGTACCTGAGAATCCTGAGAGGATTTCCTTTCCTATCTTTCATGAAATTGTAGCAGCGTCTGCATTATATTGTGATCCTTCCCTTTCCTCTCATCCATTTCCTTGGCTCAGAGCAGCTTCTTTCCATGAGCAAGCATGCTTGAAATTTTTCTCTTAAGTCAAATATATGATCCAGAATGCTTTGTTCATCTTCTTCTGAAAAGACCCTGGTATACAATTCCATTCCTTCCAATATATTGATGAGTTCTCCACGGACTTTTTCGTAGAACTCAAAGCTTCTTTTTTTGACTTTACTAATTTTATAATACTCTATTGTAGTGAAGATGGTGGCTAGCACGAACATTCCCTCATTTCATTGTTAATAGAAATCCAAACTGGTGTCGGTGTTACCTCTAATGAGATGTATGACTCGGCGTCCATCAAAACATACGGCTCAGTATACCGTGGGTCATATTATTTTATACCCATTGGGATGTATGCCCCCTCCATCTTGCAATTGCTGGTTTGAGATTGATCTTCATTAGAGGCATATTCTTCAAGAATGCTGAAATGCTCCAAGTGTAGGACATTACAGTCCAGAAATTTGACAAAAGCTCCTGTAGCTGACGCTTGTGGTGGTATTTCAACGTTGCAAGTAGGGCAACCTGCACAAAGATCATCCAAGGCTGGCAGTACTTCTGGCTCTTGAACATACCCAAATTCCTCATTTGTGGTGGGCAGGCTGAGAGAATTTTCCTTCATATCCGGATTATAGATGTGTCCTTCTGGAATGGGGACGTGTTGGTTTTCTATTTGTTGTTGACGTCTCTTTTCTTCTCTCAAGAGAGCTCTATGCTTACGATGGTTGGCATTTCTCTGTTGAGTCCTTTGTAGTGAAGCGAACGGTATCCTACCATTGTTAGCAGCAACCAAGTTTCCGGCCAGAGTGGCTACCATGGATGGTAGACGGCAGTTTCCTTCCATGGGATCGTGTTGTCTTATCACCTCTTTCCCCTTCAGCGAGGGATTATTTTTGGATATGGATTTCATAAGTTAAGGCAGTCCCTCCTTTTCTTATTCGCTGACTACATCCATTAGAGGGCCTTTGTAGCCCATGTTGATTTCATTGAAATTCATGTTGAAGTTAATAATGCCACCTTGTGGTGCGATCTCCTCATTAAGCGGGAGGTTCCAACCATCTTTGAAGGCAAAGATTAGCTTCGACCTGACATTTTTTTGTAGACGACATAAAAAAAATTAGTGAGCTGAAACTTAGTGGGAACAAGAATAAAATAGAGTTTTTTAGTTAGAGAAAATTTTAATTTATTTTGGTGAAGAAGTTATTTATTTATGTATTTATTTTGTTTAATTTAGTAGAATATTAAATTTAAATTTAAAGGTAGAAAAGAGAATTGCAGTGTGTAATTTCCTAAATTCTTCATTAAATTGAGGTTAATTACAAAATTTTTGGACCCGATCACAGAATTTTGGCCACATAGATAACCCCAGAACAATCAAAATTTTACAATTTTCAAATCAAGCGGTGATAAACATTGTTAGGTTGCATAGATGTTTTCAGGTATCGTCTGTTGATTAATAGATTGGCTCTTTCACCCCGAAAGTCTACTAATTCGTAGGCTTCTCCTGTGTAGACTTTTTTAATGACAAATGGTCCTTCCCAAGTTGTTTCAAATTTTCCACCTATCTTACAGCGTGTAAGAATAGGCCTTTTGAGTACAAGGGCGCGGTGACCAACTTTAAATGTCCTTGAGCGGACAAATTTGTCGTGAGCTTGCACTATCTTTGCCTGATAAAGCTCCAAATGTTGTTGTGCTTCAAGTTGTTTTCCTTCAAGTTTCTCTAGTTCTTCAAGTTTGAGCTTTGCACTTTCCTCTGTTGTAAGTTGATTGGCAACTGCGACTCTGAGAGACAGCGTCTGAATTTCTAGTGGCAATACGACTTCAGACCTGTACACGAGCATATAAGGTGTACATTGAGTGGGAGTCCTGAATGTTGTCTAGTAGGCCCACAAAGCTTCTAGCAATTTGTTGTGCCAATCTCTTTTATTTTCATCGAGTGTTTTCTTTAAAATCTGTACCAATGTCTTGTTGAATGCCTCAGCCAATCCAGTTGCTCTGGGATAGTAAATTATAGAGTCCTCAATCTATTCCGTGTTGTTTAACAAATTATTTGATTTTTGTACTTTTGAATGTCGTCCCATTATCGAAGATTACTCTGCGTGGTACACTGGAATGGTAGACGATTTGGCTTTTGAAGAGTTGGAGGACATGCTGTGCTATAACCTCTTGTAGCGGTACTGCCTCTGCCCATTTAGAGAAGTAGTTTGTAGAAGCGAGAATAAATTTGTGTCCTTTACAAGGTGGAGGGTCTATTAGACCTATTATGTCCATGCCATAACACTTGAATGGCCACAAAACAACAGTTGGGTGTAGCACTGTTGACCTCACTTTTGGTTGAGGTTTAGTTTTTCCCTTTTAGTAGCCTAAGGTCTAGCC
>JXCR01129877.1:0-52984 GCA_002079205.1 Phalaenopsis hybrid cultivar
GCTAGACCTAGGCTACTAAAGAAATTTCTAGACCTCAACCAAAAGTGAGGTCAACAATCCCTTTTCATATTCCAATCATCAAAACATATCAATTAAGATTATTTGCTGTTCATTTAGCCCTTTGCTAAGCCTAAATATTAATTAAGCCTTAAATTCCAAAATTACCCTTTTCCCCCTAAGGCCCTAATACCCTGTAATTCATTGAATTAGACTCAAAAGACTTGAAAATTTTATGTTTCCCCACTCATGGGTTGAATAGAACAACAAAGGAGAAAATGCGATTTTTTTTTAAATTATTTAATTTTATAATTGTTTTTAATTCAAAAATAGAGATTTTCAATGATAATTTAATAACTCAACCAAAACAAAACTTTTGTCCTTAAGAAAATTATTGGAGGCTCACCTAGGTTAGAGGACCACTTGGAAAAATTTTCATATTTTTTAGAAGTTTAATGTAATTAATAAAATTATTTATTTGTTTTGAGTAATAATTAAATATAAAATATTATTTAAGTGAAAAATTAATATTTATTTTTTTCAGAAATCTCTTTGAGTCCAGGAAACTAAAAAAAAAAACAAATTTCTTATTTTTGTGATTTACATTTTAATTATTAGAATTATTTTAGGGGAAAATTAAAGAAAATTCATTTTAAGCCTTTTTAAAAATTAATTCTTGACTTAGAAAATTAGGAAAATTATTTTAATTGGTTCTAAGTGATCAGGAAGTCAAAAATGACATTTTAGTGTATTTTTTATAATTTAGCAATTTGTATGATTTTTAATTAATTTTTGATTATTTAAATGCTTAAAATAAGCTAAAAAATGAAGTATTTTTTTTAATTCCACTTTTATTTTTCTTAGGTTCCTCTGATCATAAAGAGCTCCCAAAGCCAATTTGACTTTGAAATGTAAAATAAAGCCCTATTTGATACCTAACAACAGATACATCAAAAGCCCCATGGTCCCATGCCATGGTGAAATGTCTAGGCAAATGAAGAATTCAAATAAGAAAAATACTATTTAATTAATTAAAAATAATAGATTCATCAAAAAAATATGAAACCATTTCCACATTGTTCTCTTCTGTTCACTGAGCCAGAGGGTATTTTTATTTTATCTTTATGATTTTTCTACACAAAGATATGAATTTTTGAAATTCTAACTATTAAATAAATAAAATAAAGCCCTATTTACCTATTTAAGTGACGTGGCGTGGCGTCAACCTAGGCAGATTCGAAAAGCGCACATAACATGCTCCCATTTGATGTCGCCACCTGAGTCAACTGCCACGCATCCCACAGTTCCGTTCCATTGAGCCGTCCGACACGATCCAAAGTATCTATTTGATACACGTGGAAATCGACGACATCTGTTCATCATCCTCAAGTACCTAGCCTGAGAAATGTCCAACTTCTAGCCTTAATATCTCGCTTGATACTTAACCAAGTTAAGTGCAGTTTGTTCCCATAGACTCATCTTGACTAGGAAAGCATATTCATACAATTAACCATGACTTAAATCAAGTTTATAAGCATGGAGAATTATATGAATCTTGATTTAGGGGGAGAGTTTAATACCTTTGCTCAAGAGGTGTGGCCTTGATTGGGTGCTTCCAGAAGCTTGCCTTGAGTCCAAAGAGCTCATAGATGAAGCCTCAAGCCATAATGAAATGCATAGGTATGATTTTGAACCAAGGCCAATTTAGGGGCTCAATCAAAGTCCACCCTAGGGTGGTCTGGTGATGGGACTTTTTTTGGGGATTCTCTTCTCTCACTCAGGGGATGGTGTGGGTGTAATGAATTTGACTTTGGTGGATTTTTGAGAGGTGTCCTGTTTCGGGCTTGATTCTGAACTCCAAAATTGAGCTCGGGCAGTGGGTATGAGAGGTTGAGGATGGTTGGATTGAACTTAGTGGGTCTTGAATAAGCTCTAGGATCAATTTGGCAGAGTCTCCCCTAGGAATTTCAAGCTCTCCCCCCTTGGTCGTGGAGCGTGAGTTTAAATAGAGGAGGCCATGGTGGCCCTCAGGAGCAAATTGTGGGTGGAAAGGCTTGCTTAGGTGGAGTGAAGCAGAGTGCAAGTGTCTAATTGAAACAATGCGGCTTAGATGGATTTAATTTTGAGTTTTAGCCAAGGGGGAGCTTTTAGATTTTGATTTACCGATGACCAAGGTGGTCGATCGATCAGGCTCAAGTCATCATCTGACTCAGGGTGGTCAGAGCTTGGGTTTGATGAAGTCAATTGGGGTTGGCCATGTGTAAAGGTAATAGATTAATTAGGAATGGAGGAAGGTCATTTTGGGTCAAAATTGGTCAATTCATGGTTTAGGGCTGGGTTCACTTACCAAGGATGGTTTGGATGCTGAGGGAAATCAGATGATTGAGCTTAATCATCATGGTGAGGTCTCTATCCAAGTGATTTGTCATAAGCATGAGGTTCAGGTGTTTCATGAAGTAGGTTACAAAGGAGCTTAAGGATATTTTAAAGTGGCTTGGCTTCTTGCCATTAATAGCTGGATGAGGTGGAAAAGCTTCCATGACTCACCTATGGCTTGGGAGTGGCTTCATGGCTTGCATGTGCCTTGGTCAACTTTCATGAGGAGGGATTTTGGATTTTATGGGATATTTTTGTGGTGTTTTTCATGAGGCCTAATTGGAATTATTTTATCATGAATTTAAAACTTATGGAATGATTTTGATTAAATGGATGATGAAGAGAAAAGAGATTATCATGTGGGCTTTGGATTTGAGTTTTTGGAATTAGATGTGGTGGGCTTGGGATTTTAAAATTAGGGGTGAATTTGGGCAAAAATTTGGACTAACTAAATGATGAACTTGGTATAGGAATATGTCATGAAGAGTTTTGAAAGATTCAAAGTGGTTTTGAATTAAATTGGGAGGCCAATTTGGTAGATTTAGTCACATGATCAAAATTGGAGATTTTTTATTTGAGTGAAATTAGGCTTGCAATTAGATCAAATTAGGCTTGAATTTTATTTAGATTATGATTAGTGATAATTAATTTTGGTTTGAAATTGAAATTGGGCAAGATTGGGGTCAATTGGGCCAAGATTGAGGCTAATTTGGGAAAATTGGGCCCTTAAGGGCAAATTGAGGCTTTTCATCAAATTGGGTAAAATTGGTCATTAAAAATTAAAGTCGGGAACATTTGGGATGATTTTGAAAATTTTGGAAATTTTTTGAATTTTTGAATTTTTATTGTGGTAATTTTTGGCAATTTTGGGGGTATTTTGGAAATTTGGTGATTTTGGTGAATTTTTGTCAATTTGGGTAGTGGGGAATGGTTTGAGATGATTTTTTGACAAATTTGGGTATTTTGGGTAATTTTGGGATTTTTGGCAAAAATTAGGGTTGTAGGGGTATTTTGGTAATTTGGTGATTTTGGTAGAATGGGCAAGTAAGCCATGAAGCCATGTCAAACCAATAAGAGCCATGTGAGTCATTTTGGATGCTCAATATTCTAGCTCTAACCCTCTTAGCCAAAGACTAGGGGTACATATTCATTCATATGAGCTTTCCAAAAGGAATCATAAGACAAAATGAAGGGGTCTTAGGGTTTGAGGTATGTAAGAAAGTTTATGTGTGCAAGCCATCTCAACCAAAACCAGACCACCCAAGGTTAGTCCTAAGGTCTGACCATCCTATAGGAGACTCCCCTCGAGTTCTCCCATACTGACCCCACCTACTAAGTGCTAGAGTTTAGGACCAACATGTAGAATTTCATGTTGAGCAAAGAAGAGTTTAGAATTTCTAATGGTCAGGGTTCCTTTTCTAGTTTTCTAGGAATAGTCAACAGGAAAGTCCTATGGCTAGAATCTAGGCTACTAAAGAGGAAAAAGCTAGACCTTAACTAAAAATGAGATCAACAATACCCAATGGCTTTCCTTCTCGGATGAGGCTATACAAACCTCAATGAAATGTTCTGCCAAAGAGACTGAACATTTTTATCAGTTTCTTCTCTCCAAAGATCATTATTTGGGCTCTCCAATGTTTACTTATAATGATAAGTAATTTTAGCCTTCATGGAAAAAGTTTAAATGCAATGTGATCCCTCAACCAAGCAAGTTTTGTGATATTCTAGTATTTTCCCTTACACTTAGCAGTAAATTCATAGTAAAGGACATCATCCTCAACATTTTCTTGAATTTTTTTTGAGAAATATCAAAAGAATTTTCCTAAGCTATAACTAAATTACTTACTTGAGTGGGAGTGAGTGAATTTTATATAACTAATGAAGTTACATCAAACTCCAACTTTTATTTCATTTTTATGTTCTTAATTAAACTCTTCACATGCTTTGAATCCTAAGGCTTCAAAATGCTTACTAATACATCTAAAATATTAGTGTTTTATACACAATTTTATACCTATTTTTTAGATATTGCACTTTTATGAAAGGTATTTGTGTGTTTTTCTTGTAGTTACAATCAAATGGATGAAAAATGCTAAAAGGAGTGAAAAAGGGTCAAATTGGGAGAAAAAATGAAGAAAGGTGCAAAAATGAACTCGGGCGCCTAAGCACCAAAGGTTATGTGCCTAAGCATCATGTACTCCACGCTTAAGTGCCAGAAGTAGTTACTTGATGAATTACTTAATTTTTACGGAATTTTGAAGAGGTGTTTGAAGCAACCATTAATAAAAACTTGCGAAATAGCCCATGAATATGAAAATTCCTTCAATTTGCTTATAAGGAGGCAAGTTCTAGAAGATTCATTGAATAGAGACACATTTTTGAAGGGACACCAAGGCACCCCTTAGATTTTTATAAGAAAAGACCTAGATTTTCCAAGAGAAGAGGCCAGCCATCCATCAAACCTTACAGCCCATCGTCGTCACCACCGACCACCTTTAAATTATTTTATTTTATTTTGAGTGTTAGTTTGTATTGTGAGAGAAGGAAGAAAATTCGAAGAAACTTCAAGACATTTGGAGGGAATTTGAGTTAATTTTTTATCTTTGTGTCTACACTTAGTTTTAATTTAGATTTCCTATTTGTGTGAATGATTTCTACTTTTAAACTCATGTGTGGTTGTGTTTTCTCCATGGATTCTGAGTAGTTTTCATTTTTCCTTAAAATAATAAGTGATTAAATTTCTAAAGGAAGTTGTGTGAAGTATTAGACTTGATTTTTGGAAGAAGTTGTGATGATTCAAAACATTGCACTTTGTTTATTTATTTATTTTGCCAATTAAGATGTTAATACCTGTTGTGAGAACATGTAAGATCCGAGATGGTATTGTCTCAGTCAACTAATGGTTAGAATCACATTATTCATTTCATGAATGGAATGTAGTTCATGGGGTTGAGTGCAATTAAATAGCGAAATATATTTTAAGGGGTGTAGAATTAGAGGAATTTAGAGTGACAGGCTAAAGCCCCCAATTTGATTTATAGTTTTAAGTTTGATAAGAGATATTAGGCCCTAAGTGGAAGGAGAAGAGAGAACTCTAGAGTGAGATCTAGTATCTTCACTGCATAGTCGGTCTCTAAGACTATTTAAACTATAGACTAGCCAATGTTCTTTATAGCATCTCTAGTAAGGGTAAAAAATATTATTGCTCCAATTTGGCACAACACATTTAACATACTTCCACAACATAATTACTATATTTATCATTAATTTATGATAAGTAAAAATATAATTTATTTATGTTGCCTTCATCTTGCAAGTATTTTTGTTAAGTTAGTTTCTTGCTTACTTTATTTTCAATTATCAAAAATTACAAAAAAAATCGAATTTTCATTCCTACTTTAGCATCTTATTTTTAAGTAAAAAATATTGCTAAGTAAAATTTTGTTATCTAAAATTAGTCCTCTCTGTGGGATCGATATTCAAGACTTAATCAGAAAGTTCTATATTACTTGATAACGATACATATACTTTTGTAGTATCCCATATTGAAATATTTTAACTACATTCTTATTTGCTTCATAGTGAAAGATGTACCTAGCTGTTGCTTTGGATCAAGTTTTTGGCTTCGTTGCAAATTAAGAATATCTATTAAGGAATATAATTGCATATATCACATTTTACATTTATCTATATATAAAACCAGGATCAAGTTTTTTGCGCCATTCTCGGGGAAGAGGAGAAATATAATAGTAATTTGCAAAAATATTTTCAAAAGAAGTTTTTTTAGAAAGAAAAATTTATATAAATTCTTATTTAAACTTTAAGATTTATTTTAGGAATATTGTAGTTTTATTTTTATAGATAAAGTTAATGTCTATGTGTTTTTATTTTTTTCTTTATTTTATTTTATTTTATATGTTTTATAGTAATGTATGCACAGTTCAGGTTCCGCAGGACTTGTGCCTTACGATTCTGAATTAGAAAGAACTATTAGAAAATTTTAAAAATTTAAAATTACTGAAAAATTTTAGGAAATGGAAAATCAAAATAATCAAAATGTTGAAGAGTTTAGACCTTTAAGAGATTATGCAAACCCTACTGTGGATGAACTTCATTGTAGTATTCAAAAACCCGCTGTAGTAGCTAATTCATTTGAGCTTATACCTGCTATTATCCAAATGGTATCAAATAATCAGTTTGGGGGAGCACCAACTAAAGATCCAAATTTACATCTTCCCAATTTTCTAGAATTGTGTGCTAGATTTAAATATGATGGTGTATCAAATGATACTATAAAACTTAAATTATTTCCTTTCTAACTGAGGGATAAGGCTAAGATATGGTTACATTTGTTATCACTTGAATCTATCAAAACTTGGAGTGGCTTAGCACAAAAATTCCGTACTAAATATTTTCCAGCACCTAAAACTACAAAACATAGAAATGACATTGCATCTTTTTGTCAGTTTGAAGGGGAATCTATTTATAAAGCATGGAAACGATTTAAGGAACTCTTAAGAAAGTTTACACACCATGATATATCAGATTGGTTAATAATTCAAACTTTTTATAATGGATTAGCTGGATCTTTTAGACCTATTGTCGATGTCGTTGTTGGTGGTTCATTGATGTCAAAACCATTTAATGAAGTTTATGCTTTAATAGAAGAGATGGCCACAAACAATTTTTAATGGCTTTCTAAAAGGGTAAATCTCAAGAAAGTAGCTAATATTCATGAAACTGATGCTTTTGCCATGATAACAAATCAAGTTGCAACAATTTCAAGGAAGTTAGGCGAAATTAGAATGAATTTTTCTCAACCAATTCCTATGATTGAAGAAAATTCATGAGGCCAAATAATAGATTCTCAAGGATCATTAGAAACTTCTAATGTCATAAATAATAAGCAGAATAACCCATATTCAAATTATTATAACCCGGGCTGGAAGAACCATCCCAACTTTAACTGGAACAATGCTTCAATTGGTAATAATCAGTAATGGGGGAGGACTAAAGTAAACTCATTGGGAAACTGGAACAATCAAGGAAATAGTAATTATAGACATACTTATCCTCCAGGTTTTAACAGTAATCCATAATTTACATAGAAGAAATTGTCTTTAGAAGAAGTGGTGTTACAAATGGGAAATCAGTTAGAATGTGAAGGACCTACAATTAGAAATATTGAGCATTAATTGGGAAAAATAACAAATTCATTAAGTAAGAAATCCCAAGGAACACTTCCTAATAATATATAAATAAATCTGAAATACCAGAATAAAGAGTAAGTAAAAGCCGTTCAACTCAGAAGTTAAAAAGAATTGGAACGTATTGTTCAGAAAGAGACTGAACTAGAGAGAGAAGAGATTGAAGAACCAAAAGACGATGCTCCGAAAGGTTTAAAGAGACCTATTTTTCCACATAAAGCTGATTTGGAAAAACCACCAACTCTATTTCGTCAGAGGCTTCGACAATAAAGGTTAGATAAGCAATTTTCAAAATTTTTGGAAATTTTTAAGAAGCTTACAATTAATATTCCATTTGTTGAAGCTCTAGAACAAATGCCAATCTATGTGAAGTTTATGAAGGATATTCTTAAAAAAAAAATAGAATTTTGAAGGTAATGAGACTGTTGCACTTAGTAAGGAGTGCAGTGCTATAATTCATAAAAAGCTTCATGAAAAGCTTAAAGATCCTGATAGCTTTACAATTTCATGTATAGTAGGAGACAGATTTTATGGGAAAGCTTTATGTGATTTAGGAGCAAACATCAACCTTATGCCGTTATCAATATTTAAAAGATTAGGATTAGGAGAAATAACCCATACGATTGTAACTCTGTAGTTAGTAGATCGTTCAATAACCTATCCTAAAAGAGTTATAGAAGATTTTCTAGTGAAAGTGGATCAATTTATCTTTCCTATTGATTTTATTGTGCTAGACATGGAGGAAGATAAGAAGATACCTATCATTTTGGGGAGACCTTTCCAAGCCATAGGAAGAGCAATGATAGATGTGCAGAAAGAAGAGTTAACTATGCACGTTAATGATCAAACAATCACATTTAATATTTTTAAATCAATGAAATAATCTGCAAAAGGTAAAGATGATGAATGCTATAGAATGGATGTTATAAGATTTTTAAGTGAATGTCATTTTAAAACACTTTATGAAGAGAAATCTGAGATGAAAGAGTTGAGACACGAGCAAGAAGAAAAATTAGATCAGTATGAAGATTTAGATAAGAAAGATTCAAACAATGTTAGATAAAGTTTTGAAGTTTTGGACACAGCAGAAAAAGACACATCCTTTTGTTCGTCAATTGAAAAACCTTCTGAGCTTGAGTTGAAGTTGCTTTCTGAACATTTGAATTATGCCTTTTTAGGTGATTCCTCTACATTATCCATCATAGTTTATTTAAAATTAATTATAGAAGAACAAGAGAGTTTGATGAAAATTTTAAAGAGTTATAAAAAAACCTTTGGTTGGACAATTGCTGATATAAAAGGAATCAATCCTTTAATTTGTATGCATATAATTCATATGGAAGAGAATTGCAAACCCAGAGCTGATCCTCAAAGGAGATTGAATCCTATTATGAAAGAAGTTATTAAGAAAGAAATTCTAAAGTGGTTAGATGTTGGAATTATCTACCCTATTTCAGATAGTGTATGGGTTAGTTCAATTCATTGCTTTCTTAAGAAGGGAGGAGTGACTGTGAATTTGAATTAACATAATGAATTAATACCAACAAGATAAGTCACAGGATGGTGAATATGCATTGATTATAGAAAGTTAAACCTCACCACTAGGAAAGACAATTTTTCACTACCCTTTATAGATCAAATGTTGGATAGACTGACTGAGCATAAATACTTTTGTTTTCTGGATGTATATACTGGTTTTCACCAAATGCAAATAGCTCCTGAGGATCAAGAGAAAATAAATTTTACCAGTCCTTATGGTACATTTTCTTTAGAAGTATGCCATTTGGTTTATGTAATGCACCTTCTACATTTCAAAGATGCAAGATGGCAATTTTTTTGTGATTTAATTAAAAAAGGGATTGAAGTTTTTATGGATGATTTTTCAATGTTTGGAACTTCATTTGAATCATGTTTAGAACATCTATAAAAACTTCTTAAGCGCTGTGAAGAAATAAATTTAGTCCTTAATTGGGAAAAATACCAATTTATGATAGCAGGAGTAATAGTTTTAGGGCATCAAATTTTAGATAATGGTATGGAAGTCCCTGCAAAAATTTAATTGATCGCAAATTTAGGCTACCCAAAAAGTGTGAAGGAAATTAGGAGTTTTTTAGGACACTCTGGATTCTACATGCGATATATTAAAGACTTTTCAAAAATTGCTAAGCCTCTATGCCATTTACTTGAGAAAGATGTAATTTTTAATTTTGATGAATAATGCCTAAAAACTTTTGAATTATTAAAAGAAAAACTTATCACTGCACCAATTATTGTTTCACCATATTAGGAAAAACCTTTTGAATTAATATGTGATGCTAGTGATTATGCTAATGGAGTTATTTTAGTACGGAAGCATGATAAGATTTTCAAAGTTATCTACTATGGTAGTAGAACTCTTAATGAAGCTCAAATTAATTATACCACAACTCAGAAAGATTTATTAGCAGTAGTGTATGCTTTTGATAAATTTAGATCATACTTAATTGAAACTAAATGCATAGTGCATACAAACCATTTTGCTATTAAGTATTTAATGAAAACGAAGGATGCAAAACAAAGATTGATAAGTTGGGTTCTTCGTTTGAAAGAATTTGACTTTGAAATAGTAGATAGGAAGGGAGCTGAGAATAAAATTGCTGATCATTTTTCTAGGTTTGAATTAGAAAAATCACTCTGTTTTGAAAAAAAAAAATTACTGAACATTTTCTAGATAAAGAATTGTTCCATGTTAATGAGTAGCATGTACCATGATTTGTCGACATTGTGAAATTCATTGTTAGTGATATTGTACCATATGGAATGACATACCAACAGACGAGGAAATTTATATTTGAAGATAAGAATTATTTTTGGGATGACCCATTTTTATTTAACTAAGAAAATGATCTTATTATTCGAAGATGTGTGACTTTAGAAGAAACTTATGAAATTATCCAAAAATGTCACAATTCTAATTTTGGGGGACATTTTTGTGCTGATAAAATAACATACAAAATTTTACAATCTAGATTTTTCTAGCCTACAATCTTTAAAGATGTTATGCTTATATCAAAACTTATGATCGATGTCAACGAGTAGGCAATATTTTTAGAAGGAATGAGGTGGCCCTCAATTATGTATTAGAAGTTAAGATATTTGATATTTGGGGATTAGATTTCATGGGACCATTTATACCATCTTTTAGAAATTTATATACATTGTTAGCAGTAGATTATGTTTCCAAATGGATAGAAGTTGTTGTTTTATCTCAATGTGATGTTGAAAGTGTGCAAATTTTTTAAGAACGAACATGTTTTGTAGATTTGGGATACTGAGATTAGTCATGACTGACGGGGGAAGTCATTTCTGAAATACAACAATGGAGAAGTTACTAAAGAGGTATCATATTAACCATAGAATTACTACTTCTCACATCCTCAAACGAGTGGTTTAGCTGAACTAGCCATTCGTGAAATTAAAAGAATATTGGAAAAATCTGTAAATCCAACTAAAATGGATTAGCCAGCTAAACTTAAGTATGCTTTGTGAGATTATAGGATTTCATACAAAACTCCTATATGGATGTCTTCATACAGGCCAATCTTTGGAAAAACATGTCACTTACCAGTTAAATTTGAGCATAAAGCATATTAGGCGATTAAGGAATTTAAATACAATTCAAAAAATGCCAATGAGAGAAGGTTATTGCAATTCAATGAGCTTGAAGATATAAGGAACAAATCTTATGAAAGTGTTAATATTTACAAAGAAAATACGAAGATGTAGCATGATCGGAGGATTCTTACTAAAAATTTTCAGCCAGGGCAACAATTTTTGCTTTATTATGCAAGGTTAAGATTATTTTCAGGCAAACTTAAGTCCAGGTGGATGGACCCATCTGTTGTGATGAAAGTTTATCCCTATGGAGCTATGGATATCAAAGATTCTAAAACTGATAAAATATTCAAAGTGAATGTTCATAGGCTAAAATTTGACTTTTTATGTGACCTACTTAGGGTCTATTTGGGGCAGCTGAAGCTTATCCAGCTTCTGCTGATAAGCAGCTTATCCTGATAATCTGCTGATGAGCAGCTGATCCGGATAAGCTGTCTGGTTATTTGGTTTGTGCGTCTGGAGAACAGCTGATTCTGGAGAAATTATCATTCTACCCCTGTTTTGGTGGAGGCAGACCGTAGAATAAAAACTTGAGCAGAGCGAAGCTTCCTTCAGCAGAGGCGGCAGGGCAGAGCTTTGGTGGAGGCAGACCGTAGCTTCGGCGGAGGCAAAGTGGAGCTTCGGCAGAGCGGACACAGACCAGAGCTTTGGCAAAGGTAGAACTGACACAGACCGGAGCTTCGGTGGAGGCAGAGCAGAGCTTTGGCTGAGCAAAGGCAGACCAGAGCTTTGGCGGAGGCTGAGCGAAGCTTCCTTCAGTGGAGTCAGAGCGGATCTGACACGAGGGAGGGGCAAGCTCGTAAATGCTACCCCAATCGGACGGTTGAAATGATGATCATAGGTCGATTCCCGTGATCGCATATTTTCCAAATTTGAAACGTGATTTTCAAATAAGCTGCACAAACACGCAAAACAAACGGTGCGGCGGCGTTTTCAAAAACGCCGCCGCACTTATAAGCTGCCCCCAATGGGCCCTTAAATTAATTGCTTTTCTAATGTTTGGTCAACCCGAATAAGCACTGGTTAGGTGAAGTTGATGATGTTAAACCAAGCGATTTGTGGGAGGCACTCCAAAGTTATCTGTGTGTTTGTTTTTATTTTTATGTTGTTCTGTGTGATTTAGAAAATTTTGGTAGTATTTTGACTATATATTGAGTTAGTGATTATTCTAAGACCTTAAAAGATGACTTATACATGTGAGAATAAATATTTGGACATTAAGTTGACATGTGCTAAATTGAGCACTGGCGCTTAAGCGCGATAGTTAAAAAAAACATGTGCGAATTTGGTTTCTAGAAGTTCTAACTGCAAATTGGTTGGCTTGAACGTGTGAGAGCAGTTCTAAGACATGCCTAGGAGTTATTGAGGAGGTTTACAGTCTATAAATAAAAGGGAATAAAGAGAAATTTCACCACACCTTCATTTAACCCTTAAATTCTAGGTGAAAAGAGAGAAGTTATGAAAAATGTCTTCTTGGGAGAGTGATCTGAAAGAGGAAACAATGAGGAAAAATTTTATTAGTCAGATTGCACAAGATTTATACAACGGTTTTCTTGCGTTTAAAATTGAAGGAATAGTGGAGAAAATCACTAAAATTGAGGCTAATGTGGCTTCAATTGAAGCGGAAGTGATGGAAGTTAACGCACTATCGGCACTAAAAAGTTGGGGTTGTGAAGTTATTGGCTGATAGGATGGATATCCTAAAACCCATTTCAATTTAATTTAATATATATAATTTGAAAAAAAAATAGTATTTAGGATTTTGGAAAATACCATACTAGACTGATCTCGTATCCCCAGTTGTTTAAATAAACGAGCCTAATACCACAAGTAATGTATCCATCCCGAATGATAGACACGCCACTTACTAGTAAGGCTCGATTAAATAAACTAAAAATTGTATGCCATCTGTTTGGTCTGCAAAACCATTTTTATTATAAGCCAATAATTACCCTATTTAATACAAAGAATTAAATAAGGTTAATATTAAGCTAGGTTCAGAAATGCTTCCTATAAGGGAAAACCTTTATAGTTAATTACATCCTAGATGACCAAAGTCACCTAAGAAAACTCTCGATAAAAATCAAGGGATATTATCTTCAAATAGTTCAAAGGGTTAGGACTTTTCAATAAGATTGGAAAAAGATGTGTGAAAAAGGGAATGACACAAATTTGAAACATTTTGTTGTAGAGTCCAAAGGAGAAACCACGGTGACTTCCCAATCTATCCTATGGTTTGGCTTCAATTTGTAGGAGAAATATGTAAATATTTTATCCTGCCAATTTTATTAATTAGGGCTTATATTTGTGTGAAACAATCACATAAATAGCCTGAAAGATGTGAAGATTTAGGTCATGATAGACAACAACCTCAGAATTCTAAAGCAGGTTAGGGCTTAAATTGTATATCAGAGTTGTACAAAGGCCTAAAATAAATTAAGGATTTATGTTGCACAAGCAAACAACCTCAAATTCTTATGAATTTGTTATTTAATTCCAAAGAATGGTTTAGCTCGTGAATACATGTTTTGCTGTTGAGATGGTCGTGCTGCCTACAATGCTAGCTCCAAGCTCCTCGTCACGGTAAGTTTAGGTTTTTTAATCTGTTAAGTTATGATGTCAAATCAGATGTCCCTAAGGTTATGGTCATTTAAGTATTACAGGGCATATTAAATAGTATTATAGTGAAACCACATAGGATCCTACAGTTCCCTCATTCTGTTACCACTATTTTATATCAGATTCACTTAGTCCAAATGAATTTACTAAACTCAATTCGATGAGTTCCATACTTTCACTTAGACTGTGGGAAATCTCGTTAGCAACCGTAGGTTACCTCCTCCGAGGGATTCCTGATCATCCAATAGAGAAATCTTAATTTAGTTGCAATTGTTGTTTTGCGATGTTTGTGATTAAATTTTGAATTGTCTTATAATTTGAATATTGTGAGAGTGAATTTTATCTCGATTGATTATAGTTTTGGTTTTGGTTTTGGGTTCGTGGCTATCCTAGCAGTTTTGATTTTCATGTAAGGTGACATTGTTATTTAGCATGTAAATTTACAAGGAAAAATCGCAGTAAGGAAAAATACAGGATAGTAAAGTACTGTAAACCATAAAAGCGTACCTGCCGAGTCTTTTTGTTCCTCCACCTGAAAGTTTAGTACTTACAAGACATATATATAATTTTGCAGGAATTAAAACATACTTATAAAGAAAGTAGAAAATATAAGTTTGAGGTGTGTCTACCAGATCCTATGTTGTATCTTAGTGGGTTCAAATTTTGAGGATGATTTCATTAAGCAAATCACAATAAGTCCAGGTGTCCTTCAAGATCTTCGAAGGATCATGAAAAAGCTTCGGGTAATACCCTAGACATTTCATAGTCCTTGAAATTATCTTGTGTTCTTTTTAGTCTTATTATGTTTTCTATATAGTTCATCCAGTTCATACCCTCATGCTCAGTGAATTAGGATGTTTTGATTATCTCTTAAATGTGGTAAATATCACTTGATATCTCATTTATGAATTATATAGGTAAAGATGCTTGAGGGCAAATTGACTTATTTAAGGAATTTAATAAATTTGATTTTTAAAGAATGGGCTTTTAGTGTTTCGAAAGGTTTTAAATTAATTATAAGTTATTTTCTAAACCTCATTAGATAAATTTTAATTAAGCCTAGTTCACTTACTAAGCCCTTAAGATTTAATGAGTACATTTATAATTTTAAGGAAAAGGATTTTTCATTATTTATATTCTTAATCCTTATCGTGAGTTATAAATTATCTCAAAACCCTTAGTTGGGGTTTTAAAATCAGTGAGTTATAATCCTCCAAAATCAAACCCTCACCTTAATATCTCCTTATTTAAATTATTCTTCCAAATTTCATTAATTTTGAAAAATTACACATTTATCCTTTATAAGATTAAAATGAGGTTGGTTACTACCACTTATACCTTTTCTATTTCAATCATCAAGATACGTTATTCAAGATCATTTATTGCCCATGTAGCCCTTTGATTAAGCCTAAATATTAAGTAAGCCTTAAATTCCAAAATTACCATTTTGCCCCTAAGGCCTTAATACCTATAATTCATTAAATTAGACTCAAATGACTTGAAAATTTTGTATTACCTCACTCATGGTTTAATTAAAACATCAGAAGAGAAAATGTGATTTTTTTCTGAATTTATTTAATTTTATAATTATTTTTAACGTAAAGAAAGGGATTTTCAATGAAAATTTAATAACTCAGTCAAAATAAAACTTCTATCCTTAAGAAAATTATTAGAGCTTCACCTAGGTTAGAGGACCAATTTGACAAATTTTCATGATTTTTAAAGGTTTAATTTAATTATTAGAATTATTTATTTGTTTTGAGCATTAAATAAATATAAAATATTGTTTAAGTAGAAAATTAAGTTTTATATTCTTAATAAATCTCTCTAAGTTTAGGGAACCCAAAAAATTAAATTTCATATTTTTGTGATTTATATTTTAATTATTGAAATTATTTTAGTGAAAAATTAGAGAAAATTCATTTTTAGCCTTTAGAAATTAATATCTTGACTTAGAAATGTAGGAAAATAGTTTTAATTGGTTCTAGGTGATCACTAAGTTAAATGTGATAGTTTAGTGTGTTTTTACAACTTTACAATTTTTATGATTTTTAATTAATTTTTAATTATTTAAATGCTTAAAAACAGCTAAAAAATGAAGTACTTTTTTAATTCCAAATTTATTTTTCTTAGGTTCCTCATGTCCTAAGGAGCTCCCAAAATCAATTTCGTAATATTTTTAGTTGTATTTTAATTATTAGAATTATTTTAATTCTAAAAATGGGATTTCACTTAATTAATCCATTTGAGTGGTCAAAGTAACTCCAATTGACTTGAAATTTTTATGGGGAGCTTCTCTAACAATAAAATACAATGTGGAATAGTTTTTATCTTCAAAATAAGTTTCTTTTCAATTTTAGGATTGGTGACAATTGGAGTTATTTTTAATGAGTTAAATCAAGTTTATATTTTTCCTAGGGTCCTCTGACCATAGTGAACCTACCAAAACAAGTTTTGTATTTTTTTTATGATTACTTTAATTATTATAATTTGTTTACCAAAATAAGGACGATTAACTTGAAAATTAGATATCTCTAGTTAGAGATGCCCCCTGACCTTAGAAAAATCAGGGGAGATGCCTAATAATTCATACATCAAAAACCCCATGGTCCCATGCCATGGTGAAATGTCTATGAAAATGGAGAATAAAAATAAGAAAAACACCATTTAACTAATTAAAAATTATACATGCATCAAATGGACATGAAAATATTTCCACATTGTTCTCCTGTATTCAATAAGTAAGAGGGTAATTTTATTTTCTTTTTGTGATTTTTCTTCACAAAGTTATGGATTTTTGAAGTTCTATGGGTTTAAATAATTAGAAAAAGGCCCTATTTTTCTACTTATCCACGTGGTGCCATGCAATCCTACGATGACTTGGAATCTCCACGCGGTGCGCTCCCATTCGTCGTCGCTGCCTGAGATAGCCGCTAAGCGTTTCCTATGTACCACTCAATCTCTCATCCAGTGTGATCTCAACCATCCATACATTACATGTGCGATCCAACGGTTGTGGGTCATCGTCCCCAAAGCCTCTAGCCCGATAACCATCCACATTCAAACCCTAATAACTCTCTCGATACTCAACCAAATCAAGTGTGGTTTGTTCCTAAAGACTCGTTATAACTAGGAGAACATATCCATATGGTTAATAAACCCTTAAATCAACTCTATAAACATGGAGAATTAAATGAGGTTTGGTCTAGGGTTAGATTTCAATATCTTTTCTCCAGAGGTTTGGCCTCGATTGGGTGCTTCCAAAAGCTTTCCTTGAGCCCAAAGAGCTCTTAGATGAAGCCTCAAGCCATGGTGAAATGCCTATATACGATTTTAACCAAGGCCGGTTTGGCGTGTTGATCAAAGTCCCCTAGTGATGGGGCTTCTATGGGGGATCTTCATCTCTCACTATCAGGATGGTGTGGGTGCAATTAATTTGAATTTGGTGGAGTTTTAGCGGGTGTCCTGTTTTAGGCTTGAATTTGAGCTCCAAAATTGAGCTTGAGCAATGAACTTGAGTGGCTAAGGATTGTTGGGTTGACTCAAGAGGTCTTGAAGATGCTTTAGAAGCAATTTAGCAGAGTCTCCCCAAGGAATTTCAAGATCTCTTCCCTTGGCCATGGAAAGTGGGTTTAAATAGAGGGGGAAGGAGAGGCCACCAAGGGCAATTGGTGGATGCTTTAGGTTGCTTATGTGGATGCCAGCAAGGTGAAAAAATCCAATTGGGATGAGACAGTTTGGATGAGTTCAATTTTGAGTTTTAGCTATGGGGGAGCACTTGGCCATGGCTTTTCCGGCAACCTAGGTGGCTAGCCCGCCAGGCTTAGGTGACCATCTAACTCAGGGAGATCAGGGCTTGGGTTTAGTGAAGTCAATTGGGGTTGGCCATGTGTAAAAATCTTGAATTAAAGAGGAATGGGGGAAGTGTCATTTTGGGTCAAATTGGGTCAAAAAATGGATTTAGGTTGAACTCAACCACCAAAGCTAGTTTGGGCTGAAGAGACAATCATTTGGTTCAACTTACTCATTGGAGATAAGTCACCATCCAAAGAGATTTGTCCAAACATGGGTTAGATTAATTCATGGGAGGGGTTGAAACCTTTTAATGGAGGCTTGAAAGTGGATTGTCCTCTTTCCATTAATAGTTTGATGAGGTGGCAAGGCTCTCATGGCTCACCTATGGCTTGCGAGTGGCTTCATGTCTTGCATGTGGCTTGGCTAATTTTCATGGGAAGGGATTTTGGATTTATTTGGTATTTTTGTGGAGTCTGTCATGAGGCTTGATTTAGAATGATTTGATCATGAATTTGAAACTTAGGTAGTGCTTTTAATTGAATGGATGATGATGAGAAAAGAAATTATCATGTGGGCTTTTGATTTGGGCTTTTTTGAATGACTTAAAGAATTGAGCTAAAATTTGATCAAATTGAATGTTTATTTTGGTGTATGAATATTTCATGAAGTATTTGGAAGAATTTCAAATGGTTTTGAATTGAATTGAAAGGCCAATTTGGTGGATTTAGTCATATGGTCAAAATTGGGCCTTTTTTATTTGGGTAAAATTGGGCTTGCAATTGAATCAAATTGGGCTTGAATTTTGTTTAGATTAAGATTGGGGATGCTAAATTTTGATTTGGAATGGAGATTTGGCCAAGATTGAGGTTAATTTAGGGAAACTGGGCCCTTAGTGGTAAAATTGGGGCTTTTGGTCAAATTGGGAAAAATTGGGTCAAATTAATGATAAAAAATTGAAATTAAGAATATTTGCGATGATATTGAAATTTTTGGGAATTTTTGGAATTTTTAGGTCATGAGGGGCATTTTGGTAATTTTGGCAATTTTTTGGGGCATTTTGCAAAGTTGGTAATTTTGGTGAATTTAGGTGGTGGGGAGTAGTTTGAGATGATTTTTGGACAAATTTAGGTGTTTTGGGTAATTTTGGGATTTTGGCAAAAATTAGGGTTGTAGGGGTATTTTGGTAATTCGGTAGTTTTTGGGCTAAAATGGGCTAACAAGCCATGAAGTCATGCCAAACCAGTAGGAGCCATGTGAGGACGCATTTTGGATGCTCAATATGCTGGTTCTAACCCTCTTAGCCAAAAACTAGGGGTATAGGTTCATCCATATGAGCTTTCCAAAAGTAGTCAGGAGACCAATCTAAGGGATCCTAGGGTTTGGGGTATGTGAAAGAGTGTAGTGTGTCCCCCACCAAAACCAGATCACCCAGGGTTAGTCCTAAGGTCTGACCATCTTGTGGGGACTCTTCTTTAGCTCCTCTATACTGACCGCACCTACTTAGTGCTAGAGGTTAGGACCAGTATGTGGAACTTCAAGTTGAGTAAAGAAGGGTTTGGAATTTCTAATGGTGAGGGTTCCTTTTCTATTTCTATTGGAATAGTCAACAAAAAAATCCTATGGCTAGAGCTTAGGCTACTGAAGAGGGAAAAAACAGACCTCAACTAAAAATGAGGTCAACACGAATATCTGGATCATAATGGATGGCAACTTAAGATGCAATTTAGCCATACAAATTTTATAGAAGAAGCAGAAAAGGCAATGTATCTAAAAAGAACAAGTGGTTTGAAGAAGATTCAACCAGAGTTTATAATCATCTTCTGTTCTTTCAGATATGCATTCCAAACGCTGAAGGAGAGACTAACGATAGACCAGAATTTGTTCTATCGACTAGGGAATGGAATTAAGTTCTTGATTTAGAGTTTATGTGTTGAGTGTTTGCTTACGTGTTTAGTGTTTGTTTAATGTTAAGTTTTTTAATGTGTGTTTTATGTTATTAAGATCTAGTATTTTGTTTAGGATTTTTCTCATCCGAGATTATTTCGATTGAGAATCTATGTATTTCAAAGTGTTTGTAATCATTCGCGAATTAATATAAATATTTTGTTTGTGTGAAATTTTGTGTTATTTTTTGTTGAATTAAATCAGTTTAAATTTGTGAATCTTGAGTAAGAAAAGAGTAAGAGGAGAGAAAATAGTTATTAGAGTGTTTTAAGACCATAAAGGGTTGGATGACTCAGGTTAGGAATGCATTTCACTTAAATAAAAAAAAATTAAAATTTGTGCACTGACACCTAACCACCCAAACCCTCGCTTAAGCGCTGCCTAAACCAAAAAATTGGCGCCTAACCTCCGAACCATTCGTGCTTAAGCACCAGTTTAGGAAAATCGGTTCACGAATGGTTTTAAGTGAATTTTTGGGCCGAAAAACACCATTAACGAACCTTCACTCGCCTCCTACCTTCAAATTTTATGAATTGGGAGCTATAGCTTTTAAAGATTTCTTGGTAGATTCAAGCCAAATTTGTTAGATTTGATCTTCTTGAGGTAAGAGCTTTACTTCTATGTAAAACATTTTTATTTTCACCATGTATTTTGAGCACATTCATGAGCTACCCCAAAATCACTATTCATGGTGAAAATTTGGAAAAATTTATAAATAATGGATTTGTTAGTTTAAGCTCTTAAGTGTTGAGTTTAGTAATTTGGAGTTGATTGTGAAATTTATTTTGAATTTTATACATTTTTTTAGAAAATGGCACCAAGAATGAAGAGAAACAAGGGAAAAGCTCCACTCAATTCAAGTGAATTTGTTAGTTCAAGAGCTCGGGATCGGTCTAGTGATGCACTGCATTTGAGGAAATTAATTCTTGAGTGATGTTTCAAAAGTCCGGGAGGAGCTGTAGAAGAGTTGATTATTAGCCGCCAGTGGGAGTGGTTCTATTATTATTCTGCTGTCATCGTGAATTCTTTGGTACGGGAGTTCTATGTTAATCTCTCGGAGGCTGATGAAGAAGGAGTCATAGTGAGGGAGAAGACAACACCAATTTCACCTGAGGTAATTAATCAGTTTTATCATCTGTCCCCAGGCACTTTATGTTTTTATTCAAACTATAGTCCTACTGAGGAGGAGCTAGACGAGATTATATCATCTTTGAATGTTAAGAGAGGGTATTGGAAAATTACAAATGAAAGAAGAGTAAACTTTTCTACTTCAAAGTTGGATGCCACTGCAAAGATATGAAATTACTCTTTTTTTTTCATTTGCTGCCTACAAATCATTTGAGTGAAGTGACTCGAGAGACAACAACTTTGAAATACTATATTCAGCAGTCCAAGCCAATTGATGTGGAAGGATCAATTTATGGAGTTATTACCAATTCAGCTGCCCTTGCTTCTACTGTAGGTTTGGGATTCACATCCTTGATCTATTTGTATTTAGTGAGTAGTTATTATGTCTGGTAGTAATTGTTTTAATTGTGTTGTTATATTTAGTTAGTGTTTATTGAACTTAATTCTGGAATCTTATGAAGGTTTAAAATTTAGCTAACTTGCTACTTAAAGTTGCATATTTAAAATTTTCAAATTACTACTTGTTATTTTTCTTCATGTTGTAGTCATGTATGTTTATTAGTGTGTTTATTTGCTTTTATGTTATACTCCACTGCATAGAAGTCTCATGAATCTCTACATTTTAAGTAAGAGAAAATTTTATCAAGTAAATTTTTACTCTTGTTTTTAATTTTTATACTTGCATATTTAGGATCTAAAAATCCTTGCAAGCATGTTAAAGTTAGATTTCATTCCTGCTCATTTATATATGATAATAAAATATTTCATTTCTATTAAAAATTTAAGTTAGGGGGAGGGATGAAAAATTTTAAAAAGAACTTAAAAGTTTATTTGTTCTCAAATGTATTTCAAATAAATTTGATTTTGATTTGAAAAATGATTATGTATATGAAGTTATATTAGGGAAGTAAAATTTTGATTTTAGAAATGAGTAAGAGAATTTAGTTAAAATTTTTAGTAACGAAGAAAAAATTAAAGTTAATATTTTTTAAGTGTGGAAAATGCTAGGTATTGTGTACCTATCTTTAGTAGGAAAAATTATATTTTTGAAAAAGTTAGAAATTTAGACCTTTTATTTTAAAAAATTAAATTTCTTTTATTGAAATTAATTTTCAAAACTGTTATTATGTTCTTAAGTGAAATAAAAGTATCAACTCTTTGCTTTTGTTAAGGAAGAGTGGAATTCAAAACCATTAATGACCTATCCAAATATAGTAATCCTTGCATGAAAAAGAAAAGAAAAAGAAAAAGAAAGAAAAAAGAAAAAGAAAAGAAAAATAAAAGAAAAAGTTGAAAGAGGGAGGAGAAGCTTAAGGATTAGTGCCTAATCAAAAATTAGTTCCACATGTGGTTTTTTTTAAGTTTAAGACTTGAAAAACTCTTAATCTTAAGGATATAATAAAGTGGGTAAAATTATGCTGATTAAAAATTTTTAAGTGGAGATGATAAAATGCCTAAACTCTATATTTAGAAAATCTACAATATTTCTGAATTAGATAAGAAGTCATATTTTCATATTTCTTAACATTAAGAATTTCTAAACTTTAAGTTGGTCTCATTTACTAATATTTTTTCTAAATTGGACTACTATATTTCTACATCAAAATGTTGGTAACTCCTAAAGAAAATCATATACATTTGCTACTTATGTTGTATTTTAAGGATTGAAAGGTCATCTGAGGATAAGTAACATCTTATGTTTGAGGGATTTCGATACACAAAAAATATATAGTTTTTTTATGCACAATTTTATACCTATTTTTGAGATAATATACTTTAATGAAAGGTATTTGTGTGTTTTTTCTTGCATGTACAATCAAATGGATGAAAAATGCTAAAAGGAGTGAAAAATGGTCAAATTTGGAGCAAAAATGAATAAAGGTGCAAAAATGAACTTGGGCGCCTAAGCGCCCACTCTAATGCCTAAGCACCCACTCTGACGCCAAAGCATCACAGGCTCCGCCCCTAAGCACCAGGTACCCCGCGCCTAAGTGCCAGAAGTAGTTACTTGATAAATTATTTAATTTGAGTGAATTTTTGAAGAGGTGTTTGAACCAACCCTTAATAAAAACGTGGGAAAGAGCCGAAGGACACGAAAATTCATTCAATTATCTTAGGAGGAGGCAACTTTTGGAAGATTCATTGAATGGAGACACACTTATGAAGAGACACCAATGCAACCCTTGGATTTTTATAAGAAAAGGCTTAGATTTTTCAAATGAAGAGGCCAGCCATCGATCAAACTTTACAGTCCATCATCTGCCGCCGTCGCCGTCAGCCACCTTTACGTTATTTTAATTTATTTGAGTGTTAGTTTGTATTGTGAGAGAAGGAAGAGAATTTAAAGCAACTTAAATATATTTGGTGGAGAAAATTTAAGATAAGTGTTGATCTTTATGCTACACTAGGTTTTAATTTATATTTCTTGTTTGTGTGCATGATTTCTACTTTTAAACTCTTGTGTAGTTGTGTTTTCTCCATGTATTCTAAGTAGTTTTCTTTATCTTTTTCCTTAAAATGATAAGTAATTAAATATCTAAAGGAAGTTGTGTGAATTATTAGACTTTATTGTTGGAAGAAGTTGTGATGATTTGAAACCTTTCACTTCATTTACCTCTTGATTTGGCCAATTAAGATGTTAATACCTGTTGTGAGAACTTGTCAGATCCAAGATGGTATTTTCTTAGTCAACAAATGGTTAGAATGATATATTAATTTCAAGAATGAGAATGTAGTTCATAGGGTTGAGTGCAAATAAATAGGGAAATATATTTTAAAGTGAGTAGAATTCGAGGAATTTAGAGTGACAGACTACAACCCCAAATTTGATTTATAGTTTTAGGTTTTCAAATGCGATGTTAGCCCCTAGGTGGAGGGAGAAGAGGTAACTCTAGAGTGAGAGCTAGTGTCTTCCCTGCCTAGCCGGTCTTAAAGACTATTAAAAGTATAGATTAGCCAATAATCTTTATAGCATCTCTAATAAGTGTAAGGAATATTATTGCTCCTATTTGGTACAAAACATTTAACGTACTTCCACAACAAAATATTTATATTTATCATTGATTCATGATAAGGAAAAAAATATTTTATTTAAATTACCTTCATCTTGCAAGTAATTTAGTTACGTTAATTAGTTGCTTATTTTATTTTCAATTATAAAAAATTACAAAAAGAATCAAACTTTCATTCATACTTTAGAATCTTAAGTTTAAGTAAAAATTATTGCAAAGTAAAATTTTGTTATCTAAAGTTAGTCCTCCCTGTGGGATCGATTTCGAGACTTAATTAGAAAGTTTTATATTACTTGATAATGATATGTATACTTGTGTAGTATCCCATATTGAAATATTATAACTGCATTCTTATTTGCTTCATAGTGAAATATTTACCTAGCACTTGCTTTGGATCAAGTTTTTGGTTTTGTTGCAAATTAAGATTATCTATTAAAGAATTACTTGCATACATCGCATTTTACATCTATATATATACAAAATTAGGAGCACTTACATCATTTAATGTAACATTTATACTAATGACAATCTTCTTCTCTACCGGGATATAAATTTTGAAACCTTTCACCCCACTTTTGTAGCAAATAAATATTACATTTTAGGCTCATGATTCCAACTTATCATTCTAAGTGTGGTAGTAAGATGGACATCAAAATACCCTCATGTGCTCAAATTCTCTAGTAGGATGGTCTAACAACATCTCTTTTAGGGTATTCCTATTAATAAAAATATAATATAGATGATTCAACAAGTTATAAACATAGTTTAATGGACTCTTTATAACCCAAGATAGGATAACATACATAAAACTTTCTCCAACAAACTTTTTAGTTGATTTTATCTACCATCCCATTCTGATATATAGTCTCTCTAACAATGAAATGGTGCTCTATCCTAGCTTTTTGACACTATTATAAGAACACATCTAATGTGTATTCACCTCTACTATCAAATGAATATACTATATCAGTTTACCAGTCTGAGTTTCTATAGACTTCTTCCAAGTTATGAAAGTATCCAACAACCTCACTCTTTTTCATCATGATGTACACCCAAATATATCTAGAGTAAACATCTAATGTGTTTTCATACCTATTACAAAATATTTGTAAAAAATTAGCTTATAAGTTCTCTCTCTCTCTTTTGATTAGTCCTTTCTTTGGAAAATTTTTGAAGTCTATAACATGTGCTAGTTACATATGACAAAATGTAGTGGCATCAAAAGAATCATTGATTACAGTAGAAATTTAAATTATTTATAAGTTTGAAGATTTTATTGGTTGAGATGATGAACTCCTTCATAAAAATTAATGCTCGATGATATATCTACAAAAATTCTACCTCAATAACTACCTTATAGCCCTTGGCTTCTAATTCTAATTAAAACATTCTTCCTAATAACAACAATATGTCTAACATCAGTTTGCTCTCTCATAGAACCATCATGCATCCTAAAAAAGATACTCTCCACACTAATATTAGGATAAGATTGATTATTCTCATAGTCACATAACTGTAATCAAGTTTTTGGTACATACAAAAAAAATTTGATGTGGATAAATGTGATAGGTGATGCGGCAGTTAATTTCCTTGATGTGCATTGTAAATATCTTTCAATAGTACAATACACACAGGAGGAATTATGTAATCCAATCCCAATAAAAATAAATTTAGTATAAGCAATTTTATCTTTTAAAATCTTTAAGCTGCCAAACTACGTAATAATAACTCAAGCTTACATATCGCTCAAGTAATAAAGGGCTCAAATGGAGTCCTAAGTATCGATCCCACAAAGAGTTGGATATTCTTATGGTTATAATGTCAAACACAATATCTAACTATAAAACTTAAGTAAGCAAAACAAATCTAAAGTAAATTTAATGTGCGCTAAATGAAATGCAGTTAAAAGAACTAAGTTAACTAAACTAATTGCTAAACTTCAAAAGTAAACTTATAATAACTAAACAAAGTTTAACAATGACGAGTTTAAATTTATTAAAGCATCCTTCCCCTTTACAATGAGTTTATAGAATGTGAAGAAACTAAAATCATTTAAAATACATATATAAATTGTAATGTGTCAAAAAGGAGTAATTATATTCTTTACTCTCTGAGAGTGCATAAAGAACATTAACTAATCTAGAGTTTGGTCCTTAAATCCTTGTTTATATTGAGAGGATACTAACTGTCACTCCAGAACTCTCACTTCTCCCTCACCTGAGGGCTAACAATCTCGCTTTCATTTTGAAGAAACTAGACCAAATTGATGATTTTAATCTTTCACCTTAAAATATTCAATTCTACGCCCATCAAAGTATATTTCCCTATTTATTTGCATGCAAAACCAAGGATTACATTCTCACCCATGAAATATAATATGACTCTTACCTTGTTGTAGAAAGCATAACCCTTTATGATCGTATGTTTCTCAAAAAAATTTAACCTTTCAATTAGAAAAATTAAAAACTAAATGAAGATTAGAGTTTGAATCATTACAATTTATTGACATTTAAAATCTTGCAAAAAAAAAGAACTAATTCTTCACAAAACAATATCTCATTTTAGGGAGAAAGATAAAGAAGACTACTCAGGTAAAGAAAATCATATCTCACAAAATGCAAATTTCATATATAAAAACAAGTTTTTAAAACAAAGAAAGAAATAAAAACAACTTATCTCACACTCCTTCCCAAGAAAATCCCTAGAAGTTCCCTTTAAGCACTTTCTCTCTTTACAATCACACTCAATTATCTTTTAGAAGTGTAATGAAGGAGAAATCTCTCACCTTCCCTCTCCTCTTACAACCCTAGAAGAAAATTCTCTCTTCTTCAAGACTTCTCTCTCACGCCAAAATGTGTCTCTCAATATCACAACCTCTTTCTTTAGACTCCTCTCTTTTTTAATTAAGTCCAGCAATCTTTCAAAAGGAATATGAAATTCCCTCCAGCTTTTCCCCAAAAAGTCACATCTTTTAACACCAAGAGATAAGTCCCTTCATCCAAGAGACATATCTCTTCATTAAGGAGCCTTCCAAAGTTTATTTATCCGTTCAACCACTCCATGGGATGTTCCAATTGTTTGGAGCATTCAAAACTGCTAAAAACTAGTCACAAACCACCTTACTCCATCTTAATTCATCTCTAGCACTTCTGGCGCCAACCTAATGAAGTTCGCACTATTCTATGAATTATGGTGCTTTTGGTGCCAATTCTAGCGCTTATGGTGCCACTTTTCCATAAAATGGCACATCTGGTGGCAGTTTATGGCACCTCTCATGTCGCCTTTTTGGAAAATGGCACCTCTAGTGCCAGCATCATGAATATGTCCATTTTGGCTCCGATTTTCCTTTTTTTTTTGCTACTTTTTCCTCCAAATACGTAAAATTGATATACCTGCAACAAAAAAAAATGAAAAACCCCTTCTTTAAAATGTCATATCACTAAAATAAGCATAAAATATACCCATAAAATAGTACATTATTTTTGGTGTTTCAAAATCCCCCAAACTTAAATGTTACTTTTCCTTAAATGACATTTTTACTACATAAAAATATGACTTATGACAAAGATTAACTTATAAATTCAATAATTTTTTTCAATAAATATAATAATATAACTTATGAAAATCTTTTAATAACTTAGATTACTACTAAAAGTATAAGAAGACCTAGTAATCAAGTTTAAGCATTCTGAGTCTTCATTCATTTCAAGAAGAATTGTACTTTATCATATCAAACATGCTTACAATATCCATATGAAAAGGAATTTCATAAAAACTTTATTAGTAATGATGCTAATAATTAGATACAAATTTAGAAAATGTAATAAAGCCTTTTTCCTCAAATTGATTTAAGTGAAACCAATTTTTGCTTAGGCATCTCCTCAAACTTCTCCTCACATATTTTTCTTTCTTTTTCTTTTTGTTTTTCTTTTTTTTTCATGTGATGAATACTGTATCTGGATAGCCTTTAATAAATTTTTACTTCACTATCCTCTTCTAAAGTCAAAACTTCTTACTTTCCATCATTTTATAAATTCATTTTAACTTCCAAAATTTTTCATAAACTCTCATTCTTTTCTTCTTACATGAAATTTCTAAGTTTTTTAAAATTTCAAAAATACAAATTCCTTTAAATAAAAAAAAACATAGTCTTATTCTTTCATACTAAATATTTTAACTCTAGAATTGACCTTCATTGCAAAAGATTTTTCCTTAAATTTACCATAATATTTATAAACAAAAATATAATTATTTAAAAAGTAAACTCTAATATCCATGGTTATGTTAAATTAATTTTAAAAGTATAGTTAATTGAGGACAAATAAATTTTAGTTCACTTCTTTTAAAAAAGTTTTTATTTCCCCCAAACTTAAGTTTTTAAATAATAAGTTATGTATGAAGTAGAAAAAATTTGCAAGTGAAAGAAAACAGTAAATGCATAAAAATAAAACTAACCTGCAAAGGATTCTAAATAGGAAACTTGGTTCTTGATATTTTGCAGGTGCTAACTTAATAAGCATAGGCTTTAAAGCATTAAATGACATAATATATGAAAGGATTTGATAAGAAAAGATAAATTAATGACATAAACAGTAAACTAAAGAAATTAAAAATAGTGAAAAATAAAAATCCACAATTTACTATGACTATACCAGTTTAATAGGTCCACAAACTAAACACATAAATTGTTCCACTCATACCATCAACAATAAAGCATAAAAACAAACAAAACCCAAATAAATTTTAGTCTTCATCATCCTCCTTTTCCTCTTTTTCTTCTTCTTCTTCCTCTTCTTCTTCTTGCACATACGTCGTGAAGTTGGGGAATGTAGAAAACTTTACTGTATGATCACCCCTAAAAAATCTATTCATCGCCTCTTCATTTGCAATGTCGTGCTGGACACTTTTCTACTTATATTCGGCATTGTAGGCATTTCTGGCTTCTATACTGCCTATTTTGTCTGCATTTCTGTATGATCTGATTGTTGAATCATTAACTGTTCCATAACATTTTCAAGTGGAACAGAACTGGAAGTAGATGGTCCTGCAGCTAATGTAGAGAGTATATCACTACTTCCACTCCTAAGTCCAACAAATGATTCAAATTTATGCATAGTGGGTTTTCCAATGGGTTTCAATGGTTGCAACATTTCTTCATTTCTACCAAATTCTACTCCTGATCGTTCATATAAAGTGAAAATTAGGGCAGAATATCCCAAACCACTACCTGTCCCACTTATAGCATTGCTCTGAGCATTTTGCACAATAAGGGCACCAATATCAATTGCTTTCATTTGTTGAAAGCAAAAATTTAACAATGCTCTTTCCTTAGTTAGTTTTCTCAGGTGATTAGTTGGAGGCAGCTTTGTATAGATGAAGTAATATCATGCCTTAGATTGAACACTTAACATGGAAGTGGAGAAATTGACTTTGAGATTATTTTTAACCTTCAATTCTCCTCTTCCATCGGTCAGATAGGCAATTACTTCATCAAGTGATGAATCAGTCATCACAAATGCAGCATACTCATAATGAAATGCCTTTCTCAGTCCATAAATTTTATTGGTTCTTCTTCGAGTAAATTAAACTTGTTTACCTCAAACATAAATTTGATTCTCCATTGTCACCCGAAGATTGACAAAGAATTCTCAAATCAGAGGAACAATGGATACTGTGGTGAAGTGGTAGAAAGTTTCCCATTTCTGAGGAATAATCAGCCTTTCAACCTCTCCTTTCGAATTTGAAAATGCTTGCTGCTAAATAAACTTCCTTGAGCCTTTTTTAGTATTATAATTAGGTTGAGCCTTCAAATTAGCAATATCCTTGCATCAAAGTCTCCAGTAGGCTTTCCTCTCTTTACTATTAGATTCCTAATAATTTCTATATAAATTTAAATAAAGGCCAAATAAATTCCCAATATCATAAATCAAACTCCAAAAGTAGGAATATTTAGTAAGAAGCTTTTCACCATGGGTTCTCTTTAAACTTCTTCAAAAAACTTTCAAATTTTTGGATTTCCAAAATCTAGGGTAAATCCATAGTGAAAATAAAAAAAAATTCTAAGTTGAAGTGAAGCTTTTACCAAGAGAAGATGAAATACAAGACTTTAAAGCTTTGAAATCTCCTCAAATCTACCAAATGTGAAACCCTAGATTGAGTTTTGGCCTTGGTTTAGATTTAAGAGACAACCTAAGCAGTAAAAATGGAGTTTTAGATGGGTATTTTGAGGTTTTAAGTGAATTTGAGCATTTTTGGGAAACTGGCGCCTCAAGCGCCAATGCCAAAAGTTTTCAGATTTCAATTTTCTTCAAAAATCTACAGCATAACACACCAAGTCAACCTATAATTAATTTAATTCAACACTAATACTCATAATTAAACAATTTTCTAACACATAATTTCTCAAACAACATAAAACTCACATTTATATTTAAAATCTAAACGATTACAAACTACCAGTTTTCAAGCCAACACATGAAATTCAGCATTGGAATCAAGCAGATAAACTAATGCTAAAGCCTAAATATAAAACATTTATCAAACATCTCATATAAGGTTCCTCAATAAAAGTAAATCAAATACAAACACATAAAATATAGAAGCAATTATAACTATGAATTCTGTACTAAAAGGAGTTCAAACATCTTCTTCACTTTTATCTTCTTGAATGTTTCCCATGGATTGGTAGTGCACGTACAAGTTGTAAAAGGGTTGGTGAGGAAATTCGTCCTACGAATCTTCTTCAACCCAAGCATTTTTCTTAAACATGCGTACCAAAACTTCTTCAATATGCCACGTGTGTTCGAAGTGCTCCTTCATCCTCCAATTCAGATTGGTGAAGCATTTCAGAAATATTTCTAATTGAATGCTTAAGATTTTGTACCTCTTTTCCAACTGCTTAATCCTTTTCAAAAGTGTATTCAAACTAAAGTAAGGCTGAATAGGAGATGAATTTTAAGATTATTGATCCATCAATTATTCATATCGTTCTCCTCCCCAATTCCTGTGTAGTTGCAATAAACTTCTGGGTCCATAGGCTTCCAAGGGAGAAACACTTTTTCCCAACTTTCATAAGGCACTTGCGACTGGATACATAACAGGAATATAGTAGATTGATGTCTCGATCTAGAAGTTGATTCATTGATGATTAAACCCAAAACAAACTTCACTATTAAAGAACTAACATCAATATGTTATCTTGTTTGAATACAATAATTCAAAATCACACTTTCCTTCATCACTTTACTGAATTTCATAGTAGGAAATAGTTTTGATGCAATAAAGAAATGTCATGCCTTCGATGCAGGATTCAATAATGATGAAGAAGAACTTACCTGTCTGTTATCTTTAGTCTCACAATTTTCATCTTCATCATTAAAGTATCGATAAAGTTCATTGAAATTGTCTCTCATGGGGAAAAAAATTGCATAGTGACAAATAGGAACGCTTTCGATCATAAACATGTTGTTTGTTCTCAAAGGAGTGAATTGTACCAACCTGCCTCGAACATAGAAGACTCCTTAATTAATTCCATGAAGATTAGTGTAAAACTCTTTCACCACAGGAACTACTACAATGATAGTGATATAGCAAAAGTACTTCTTTGCGTCTCTAAGCAATAATGTCCTCCACTCAAGTATTCGGTGTGTTGAATCCTCGATTCACAAAGCCTTGCTCCTTGATTAGTCTCTTCTTAACAAGAACTCTATCGTATAACTTCTGTGCATCAAAATTAACAAAATTCCTCTTATTTAAAATTTCATATCTAGCGGTTTCTTTAGAGTGGGAAGCCATAGGATTCGAAAAATGGTGACTTTCCATTTGTTTTCCACTCTTAAATAACTTTACGATTCCATTTTTGGGAGTTACTACATAAAAACCCGTAAAAAACCACCTTTTGAATCATCCAAAGTCATTTCCATTACTGTGGTGCTTCTGGCACCAGCTCTCTTTTAAAAAGGCGCCTCAGGCGCCAGTTCAGATTTCTACATCATTTTATTAAAAATTCAAACGACTCAAGTTTTTCATATAAGTTAGTAAATAATGATGTTTAAATGTATTTTCTTACTATACAAGTCTCTCAAATACATAGAATTCATAAAGAAAGCATGAATATATATAATACTACTTATAAAAGTAGATAAAAAATAGAAACAAACATAAATATGGGATGCCTCTCACAAAGCGCTTGGTTTAATGTCGTCAGCCCGACAATCCTAGTTTTTACTCTAGGTGACCAAACATTAAAATCTCTTCAAAAAATGATCTTTGAATATCAAAATATGGTTTCAGTCTGTGCTCATTTACTTTGAATATCTTTCCATGTTTGTGATTTTCAGTAGTAACAACTCCATAGGGATAAACTTTTAGAACTTTGAATGGCCCTGTCCATCTAGACTTCAGTTTTCCAGAAAATAATTTCAATCTTGTATTGTATAATAAAACTTCATGTCCAAGCTCAAATTCCTTTTTTATTATCTTCTGATCATGTCATTCTTTTATTCTCTCCATATATATCCTAGCATTAGCATAAGATTCATTTCTAATCTCTTCAAGGTCATTTAGTTGCAATAATCTTTTCTCACCGGCATCTTTTAAATTAAAATTAAACTCCTTAGTCACACAATAAGCTTTATTCTCCAATTCTTCTAGTAAGTAACAAGTCTTCCCAAAAATTAATCTATGTGGGGACATTCTTATAGATGTCTTATAAGCTATCCTCTAAGCCCATAATGCAATATCTAATCTAGCAGACCAATCCAATTTCTTAGGATTTACAGTTTTTCAAAAATTCTCTTAATTTCACGATAAGAAACTTTTGTTAAACCACTAGTTTAGGGATGAAAAACAGTTGCAATCCTATGTATAATAGTATATTTTCCACAAATTTTTTAATTTGTTTGTTTCGAAAGTGAGATCCTCCATCAGTAAAGATTATTCTTGGCATTCCATATCTTGTAAAAATATTTTTGATTAAAAATTTTGAAACACTACGAGCATCGCATCTAGGTAAAGCAATTGCTTCAATCCACTTTGATACATAGTCCAATTCAATTAATATATATATATATATATATATATATATATATATATTCAAATGCAGGCACAAATGGTCCCATAAAATCTAATCCCCAAACATCAAAGATTTCAACCTCTACAGTAAAATTTAGAGGCATGTCATTTCTTTTTGAAATATTTCATACTCGCTTACACCGCTCACATGTTTTAATATATATATTAACATCTCTAAATAGAGCAGGCCAATAAAATATAGATTATAAAATTTTGTGTGTTGTTCTATCAATCCTAAAATGACCACTAAACTAAGAATCATGACATTTTTTGATAATTTCTTCAATTTCTTTATAAGGCACACATCTCCGCATAGCTAAATCTTTGCATTTTTTGTACAAATATGGGTCATCCAAAAAGTAAGATTTTGCATCGTGAATAAACTTCTTCTCTTATTGTTTTGTCAACCCATATGGTAAACTACTTCTGACAAAGTAATTTACATTATCAGCATACCACGGTATTTCCGATAATTTAACAACATAAAGTTATTCATCAGGAAAAGTTTCATTAATTTCTTTATCAAGTTCAAATGTTTCTTGTTGTTCCAGTCTAGATAAATGATCAACAATTTGATTATCAGATCCTTTTCTATCGACTTTCACAAAATCAAATTCTTGCATCAGAAGTACCCATCTAATTAATCTTGGTTTCACATCCTTCTTTTGCCTCAAATATTTTATATGTGAGTGTTCTATATGCACAACATATTTAACTCTAATTAGATATGACCTAAAGCTATCAAAAGCATAAAAAATGGCTAATAACTCTTTTTTTATAACGTTATAATTAATTTGAGCATCATTGAGAGTTTTTCTAATATAGTATCTAACTGTAAAAATTTGTCATATCTCTACCCTAAAATAGCTCGAATTGCTTAATCACAAGCATCACACATTAATTCGAATGATTTCTCTCAATCAGGTGAAACAATTATAGCAGAAGTAATCAATTCCTCTTTTAATGTTTTTAAGGAATTAAGGCACTCTTGATTGAAATAAAATATTGTATCATTTTCCAAAAGTTGGCATAAAGGCTTTGTAATTTTTGAAAAATCTTTAATATAGCGTTTGTAAAAATCAGCACATCCTAAAGAACTTCTAACTCTTTTTATAGTAGTAGGTGGAGGTAGGTTAAACAATACTTGAATTTTTGTCAGATCTACTTCCATGTCATTTTCTAAAATTTTAAGACCAAGCAAAATTCTTCCTACAACCATGAATTGACATTTTTTCCATTTTAATACTAGATTTATCTTTTCACATCGTTCTAGAAATTTCTCTAAATGATTTAGACATATTTCAAATGAAGTTCCAGACACAAAAAAAAATCATCCATAACGACTTATATCCCTTTTCCAATTAAATCACTGAAAATTGATATCATACATCTTTGAAATGTCGCGCTCGCGTTACATAAACCAAAGGACACTTGTCAAAAAGCAAAAGTACCATAAGGACTAGTAATGGTTGCCTTCTCTTGATCCTCTTGAGCAATTGGTATTTGATGATAGCCGGTATATCCATCTAAAAAGCAAGAATATTTGTGCCATGCTAGTCTATCCAACATTTGATCCAAAAAGGGTAAAGGAAAGTGATATTTCCTCGTGGCAAAATTTAATTTTCAATAATCTATGCATATTCTTCATCCAGTGACTTTTCCTATTGGTATTAATTCATTATTCTCATTTTTCACTACAATCACACCCCCTTTCTTAGGAACTTGTGAATCAGACTTATCCAAGTACTATCTGAAATAGGATATATTATTCCTGAATTTAACCATTTTAAAATCTCTTTCTTAATAACTTCTTTCATCATATGATTTAATCTTCTTTAAGGATCATTTTTTGGTTCATGATGTTCTTCCAACAAAGTTCTGTGCATACAAATCAAAGGACTGATTCCTTTAATATCAGCTAATATCCATCCAAAGACTTTCTTATATCTTCTTAAAGTTTCCAACAACTTTTGTTCTTGTGCTTCAGCTAATTAAGAGAATGCAATAACAGGTAATGTGGATAAATCTTCTAAAAAGGCATATTTTAAATGTGTAGGAAATATTTTCATTTCTATTTCAAGAGGTTTCTCAATCAATGAAATCAAATTTTTATTATTATCCATAGGATCTAACAATTCAAATTGTTCCTAAACATAATCTAATTCTTCATTACTCACTTCCATAAAATCATCTGGAATTATATCCTCATCCTCATAATCCAAATATTCTTCTTCATTTTTCTTTTCAAATGTATTTGTTAAATACTCATTGTTTAAATAATTGTTAATTTCCATTCTGAAGCTTTCATCCTTTCTTCTTTTTATTGGATATCTCATTGACTTTTCAATATTAAATGTGACCTCTTGATCGCTAACTATCATCATTAATTGTCCTTTATGCACATCATCAAAGCTCTTCCAGTGGAAAGAAATGATCTTCCTAAAATGATAGGAATCTCTTTATCTTTCTCCATATCTAACACAATAAAATCGATAGGAAAGATAAATTTATTAACCTTTACTAAACCATCTTCTATAAATCCTTTACGATAGGTAATCGAATGATTAGCTAACTGATGATTTACAGTAGTAGGTGAAGTTTTTGCTAAACCCAACCTTCTGAAAATCGATAGAGGCATAAGATTAATATTGGCTCCCAAATTGCATAAAGCTTTTCAAAAAATCTTTCACGAATAGCACAATGAATAGTAAAACTACCAGGATCTTTAAGTGTAACCATCTCATTATCTATAAAGTTCCTTTTTTTATTAAATATATCCTTCATAAACTTCACATATCTTGGCATTTATTCCCGGGTTTCAACAAATGGAATGTTTATGTCAATTTCCTCAATATTTCTAAAAATTTAGTAAATTGGTTATCTTTATTTTTCTGCTTCAATCTATGAAGAAATGGAGGTGGTTGTCTTTCTACTGTAATTTTCATTTGTTTGATAGGATATTTTGACTCAAAATGAAAATCTTCATTTGATTTTTCATTTTCCACCCCTTCTTTTTCAACTTCAACTTCATCTTCTTTTGAACTTTTGTTTTCAATTGTTTTCCACTTCTCACTTAAATAACCTTAATTTGTTCTTTGTTTTCTATTGTTAAGTGAAGTAGCAATACATGTTGGAAATAAATTTCATCCTAATAATGTTGAAATTGAAACCTAGTTGATTTTTCATGCTTCTAATTATAGCCCCTTGACTTTGTAATTGATTTCCAATTTGCATTTTTATTCTTTCATTGACAATTTTTTCTCCTTACTCTATAAATTGCTATTAAAACCTAGTGGGTAATAAGGTTTGTAGTTCAGATTCATTTGATTTTTGGAGTTTCCCAATGGGTTTACAACCTTTTTTGCTTCATTGTGGATTTTCAACATTAGAGTTATTGTTACTCCACTTGAAATTAGGGTGATTTTTCCAACCAGGATTAGAATAATTGGAATAATGATTATTAGATCGAATGTTTATTGCATTTAAATTATCATGAAGATTGAGATTCTATCATTTTTTCCAACAAATTTTCCTCCAGTACAGGAGGTGTTTGAGAATAATTCATTCCATATTGATCTATCTTCTTTAATATTGAGCAATTTGAGCAGCCAACATAGATATTGCATCAGAATCATGAACACTAGCTACTTTTTTTGGATTTACCCTCTCAAAGGGACATTGAAAATTTTTTATAGCCATCTCTTCAATTAAAGAATATGCTTCATTAACTGGTTTTGACGTTAATGATCCACCAGCTACAACATCAATTATTGATCTAAGAGATCCAACCAATTCATTATAAAAAGTTTTAATTATAAACCAATCTGGCAACGCATGGTGTGGAAACTTCCTAAGGAGATCTTTAAATCTTTCCAAAGCTTCATAAATTGATTCACCTTCAAGCTGACGAAAAGATGTGATATCATTTTTAAGCTTAGTAGTTTTTTATGGTGGGAAATATTTAGATAAACGTTTTTATGATAGGTATCCCCAAGTTCTGATAGATCCAAGTGCTAACGAGATCTTAGCTTTATCCCTTGGTGAAAAAGGGAAAAAGTCTAAGTCTAACGACATCATTCGACACTCCATCATATTTAAATGTAGCACGAAATTCTAGAAAACTAGTAAGGTGTAAGTTAGGATCTTCATTTGATGTTCCTCCAAACTGATTACTTTGTACCATTTGGATAATATCAGGTTTAAGCTCAAATGAATTGGCATCTACAGTAGGGTTTTGTATAATCAAATGAATTTCATCTTATGTAGAATTAACATAATCTCTTAAAGGTATCTGATGATGATCATTTTTATTTCCAAAATTATTTAAGTTGCAAGCCTTTTTGTTCAAATTATCTCTCTCTCTTTTTTTTTTTTTTGAATTGTTCTAATTAGTCTTTCTAACTCCAAATTGTAAGGTATTAAACCTACCGATCTTAAACTACGAATACATAAACACAAAAAATAATAAAAGTTAGCAAGCATATTAAAATATAAAATTATTTAATCAAACTTTAAATAGTTTTTCAGTTAAAAATAATTTCTTAATTATGAAGTAATTTACCATACCCCCTGGCAATGGTGCCAAAAACATGATGCGGCAATCGATTTTTGTGATGTGCATTGTAAATTTCTTTCAATATTATAATACACACACGATAATATTAATAGTAAGTATCCAATTCAATCCCAATTATTTTTATCTTTTAAAATCTCTAAGCTACCAAACCCCATAATAATAACGCAAGTATACGCATCAATCAAGTAATAAAGGGCTCTAATAGAGTTTTAAGTATCGATCCACAGGGAGTTAGAAATTCTTATGGTTATAACGTCAAACACTTTATTCAAAATATAAAACTTAAGTAAGAAAAACAAATCTAAATCAAATTTAATGTGTGCTAAATGAAATGCATTTAAAAGAACTAAATTAATTAAACTAATTGCTAAACTTCAAAATTAAACTTATAAAGACTAAACAAAGTTTCGAAATGAAGAGTTCAAATTTAAGAAAGCATCATTCCCCCATTACAATGAGTTTATGGAATGCAATGAAATTAAAATCATTTAAAATATATATATATAATTGTATTGTGCCAAATAGGAGCAATTCTACTCTTTACCCTCTGAGAGTGAATAAAAAACGTTGACTAACCCAGAGTTTGGTCACTAAATCCGTGGTTAGGTTGAGAGGATGTTGGTTGTCACTTCAGAGCTCTCACTTTTCCCTCGCCTGAGGGATAAGAATCTCGCTTTAATTTCTAAATAACTGAACCAAATTGGAGATTTTAATCTATCACCTTAAAAACTCCAATTTTGTGCCCATCAAATATTTCCTATTTATTTGCATGTAACCACATGAATTACATTATCACACATGAAATTAAATGTGACTCTTACCTTGTTAAAGAAAGCATAGCCCTTTTGGATTTATTTGTATGTTTCTCAGCAAATTTTAGCCTTTAATTGATCAGATCTAAAAGTAAATGAAGATCAAAGTTTATATCATCACAATTTATTAACATTTAAAACCATACAAAACAAAAGTAATTCTTCACAAAACCATATCTCATTGTAGGGAGAAAGATAAAGAAGACTACTTAGAATTCATGAGAAGGATACGACAAACACAAATTTCATATATAAAAACTTGTTTACATAATAAATAATGAAATGAACACAACTTATCTCACACCCCTTCCCAATCAAATCCCTAGAAGATCCCTTTAAGAACTTTATCTCTTAATAATCACACTCAACCTCTCTTATAAGTGTAATAAACAAAAGGTCTCTCACCTTCCCTCTCCTCTTACAACCCCAGAAAAAAATCCTCCCTTCTCTAATACTTCTCTCTTACGCCAAAGCTTATCTCTCAATCTCATGCCCCCCTTTCTCAAGGCTCCTCTTTTTTTAATTTGGTCCAATCTTCTTTTAGAAAGAATACAAAATTCTCTCTAATTTTTCCCCAAAAATTCACATCTTTTAACACCAAGAGACAAGTCCCTTCATTCAATAGACATATCTCTTCATTAAAGAGCCTTTCAAAGTGTCTAAATGCATTAAACCACTCCTTGAGACATTTAAATTATTTGGAGCCTTAAAAAACTGCTAAAAAGTAATCACAGACTTTCTTACTCCATCTTAATTCATCTTTGGTGCTTCTGGTGCCAATTCAGACGCCTCTGGCGCCAGCATAATGAAGTCCGCGTTGTTCTCTGGATTTTAGCGCTTCTGGCACTGCTTCTTTGTAAAATGGTGCCTCTAGCACCAGCACTTTATAAAATGGTGCCTCTAGCACCAGGATCATGAAAATCTCCATTTTGGCTCTAAATTTCCTCCTTTCGCTACTTTTTGCTCCCAATGCCTAAAATTGATTTACCTGCAATAAAAAATATGAAAATACCCTTCTTAGAAGTCCAACATCACCAAAATAAGCATAAAATGTATACATAAAATAGTTCATTTTTTTGGTGTATCAATAGGCACCACGTATTTCAAGAATTCAACATGAATCGTTTGCTTACAATCTGTGAGAAACTGTAGATAACAACATATCTGAATATATCTTTTCACACCTTTCCATAATAAGATTAGTTTTACCTCATAGTGAAATCCTATTCCCTTCTCTTTTAAATTGGAAAAATCTTTCTTCCAATGATCATTCATTAACTAGAAACTAAACTTATTATTCTTAACACTGTGCCCACATGATTTGTCACACTTTTGAGAAGTATAGTTATCTTCACTTTTATTTTCCCAATTATTCTTCTCTCAATACCAAATATATTCAGGTGAAATGCCTCAATCGACTCCATTTTCACGAAGTCTTTATCCATTTGATGAAAATCATGCTCCAACAACATTATGGTCATCTCACCATATTTTTGGGGCCCATTTCTCATGAATGAGTGCCTATGTAAAATTTTCTTATTCATCTGAGAGTGAATGTAATAGAAGAATTGTCATATCTTCATCTCCAATGCCCTTTTTTAAATTTAACAGATCTGCTAAAATTTTATAACATTATTCAAGTGTTCATCAGTTGTAACCAGTAGTAACCCCACATCTCATCTAAAACTTATAAAGTCAATGCTTCATAGAAAAATGATTCTCCATACTCTTTATAAAATAATTGTTCCTTAATTTTCTTTGAAATTTTTATGCAATGTTCTCCATTAACCTTCCATATTTGATTTCTTGAGATATTTATTTTTAGAGGAAGCCACAATCACTCTAGTTCAACTTCAACTAATTTGTTTCTGACATCTCTTCAGTAAGTTCATAACTATCAAGAACCTCCTCAAAATTCAAAGAGCAAAGCACATCCATCACCTCATACATCACCACATGTTAAGGTTTATTTTCCATAAAATCTCATCATGTCAATCTTGATGAGATGTGTAACCACCAGATGAATCAATATATTTTCCAGCATCATGTTGCATGTTGAAGTACACGACAACATTCTATTATCCATGGCTTCACTAGATCACGTAACCTAACTTGTTTCAATCTTTTCTATTCTTATAAAATTGCTAGAATCATAATGGCTTAAGGAAAGAATCCTACCAATCTAGTTCTAATACCAAAAACATGTACAAAATAATGTAAGAATATCATGCAATATGCAAATGGTCAAACATAGTGCAATCTCTATGACTTGATGTGAATCCACTTACATCAATATGGATTGGTTATTCCGCCATCAACAATTGAGGAGAAAAAGGAAAAAATGGCCAAACAAGGGTTACAGCTCCAGACACTAAAATCATTCTTTATACTTTCTCTAATAAGATAGAATAAGAGCATCTAAATTAAAAAGTTTTCTAATATAAAAAAAAAATATCCTGTAATTAGATCTACACTAACTACGTTACCAATATCAAGCTTTCTAATGTAAAATAATCATGTAATTTGATCTCTTTTACTTAAGTTACCTATGATCAATCTTCGTAATATATAGACTTCATAATATGCAATCATAAGTTTTAATACTTTCCATAACACTGTCTTCATTTATTACTTTTATCTAAAAGATTTTATTCTTTAGTATGTGTTAGAAAATGGATATGTTATAAAGTTTAGAATTTGAGTTATAGTTTACAAAATAGGGGTTCTATACAAGTATACATATCGTTCAAGAAATATAGGACTCTAATGGATTCCTGAATATTGATCCTACAGGGAAGCGGGGTAAGAAATCCATTAGGCTAAGTTCTAGTCAAATACTATCAGGTCTTAGTTTGGAATATCGATTAAGGGTGTTTCTCTAACATCTACTCCTACATACAATCTTAAATTTAAAGTTAAATTTAAATAGATAAATTGGTTTGGTAAATGTTGAGGTGTAAAAACTACCTTTCTCTTGTGATGACCGATGCGATTTTTTATGGGTTTCAGCACCAAAACACACAAATAAGCTATACTAAAAAATATGCAAATTAACCACAATAAAAATTACTTCAGTATAATAAGTTTTCTCCTTTAAAATAACTAAAGTTGCCACTCCTAGTAAGTTAAGGTGTACTTTCAATTTCAAATCGTCAATAGGTTGCAAATGCAAGCATACACATCACTCAAGTAATAAAGGGCTCTAATGAATTCATAAATATCAATCCCACAGGGAGGTGAAAATTTGTTTGGAAAATCACACAAAAGCACAATATTTAAACTATAGAAAATTGAAGTAACAAAATAGGTCGAAATTTTTTTAATGCCACTAAAGAAACTAAGTTTACTACACCAATCTCTAAACTTCAAAGCTAAATTTACTAAAACAAAACTAGGTTTTGTGACGAAGAGTTCAAATTTAAGAAATCATCCTTCCCCTTACAACAAGATTGTAGCCAGTGAATTATCAAATTTATGAAAATTGAATTATGCCAAATATGAGCAATTATTTTCTTTACCCTTTTACATGTGATAAAGAACATTTGTTAATTAAGTGTTTCGTCCCTAAATCTGTTGTTAGGCTAGAAAGATGCTGGCTCTCACTCTAGAGGTCCCACTTTCCCCTCGATTGAGGGAAAATATCTAGCTTTAGTTTCCAAACGCCTGGACCAAATTGGATATATTATAGAATTTAGAATTTGATTTATAGTTTACACACTATGGGTTCTATGTAAGTATACATATTATTCAAGTGATATAGGGCTCCAATGGAGTCCTGATTATCGATCCAATAAGAAAGCAAGATAAGAATTCCCTTTGGCTAAGTTCTAATCTACTACTATGAAGTCTTAGCTTTGAATATTGATTAAGGGAGTTTCTCTAACAACTATTCCTAAATACGAACCTAAATCTAAATTTATACCTAGCTAAAAAAATTGGTTTGGTGAATTTTGAGATGTAAAAACTATCTTTCTCTTATGGTGACATAGATAATGTGTAGGAATGAGATGCATAGAATCTAATGTGGTTAGTGACAATAGGAGCAAAAATCTAAGTTACCCCTTCTGAGTGTATAACATAGCTTAGTTAACCTTGGGTCAATTCCTTAAAATGACTAGTTGTAATGGCGAAACTACTAGCTTATCACCATAGAGTCTCCCTCTCCTAATATTCCTCTAATTGGCTCAATCTTAGATTTAAGGTACAAAGCCATTGTTCAAATAGGTAGCAATCTAGACTGTCACCTTAGAGACACCAATTTACACCCATCCAATGAGCATCTCTCTAATATTGCATTGAATTTTTGGATTACTTTTTTTTCACTTATAAGTTCAATGTGGTTCCTTCTAGTTGTTAAAGTCATGGCCTTCTCGAGTCATAATGGGTTACAACAAATTTTAATATACCAATTGGCCATATTGATTAATAAATGAAGCATGAAGTAAGAACCATCAATATGATATGAAAAACTATTCAAAAATGCATTCTAAATTCCTAAATATTCATCTAATTCATTGTAAAAGAAAAGTACAAATATTCTTACTGGCAGCACCCCTATTTGCTCTTGTTTGCCTCCGTTTTATCTCGTTTCAGCTCCAATCCACTCTAAGTGATATACCTGCAAGACAAATATGAAATTAACCTTTCTTTAAAGTGCAATATCATTCAAAAATAAGTCATAAATGTAAATTAAAATAAGCATGTAAAAGACATATTAGATACTGAGAAAACCTCAATGAAATCTCAATTATCCTATGAATTGGCTTTACACCTTTTAAAAAGAGAATATTTGATGTTTCCATCTAGAAATTTTATTAGAAATTTAGGACTTATATACCACAATATATGATTGTGAGAAAGCCTAAGAAGGTAAAGATTTACGTCATACTAAAGGAGCAACGTTGAAATCTTAAGACAAAGACAATGTTCACCAATTAAAGTGAAACATCAAAACATAGTGTAAGAAAAGAAAGCACACAAGAAAACACATAGAATGGACTTACAACCATCCCTGGAAAGGGCTTCCCTCTAGACCACCTAAATTCATTTTAACCAAGAAGGCTAGTTTCAATGAATGAAACTTAAGGAAGTTTGTTATTTATTAAGAATTGTATGTCTTACAACTTGATTATAATGATCAATAAGCCTAAACATGTATGGTACACAATAAATCCTAAGACTCATGCTAGTTTTTTTTTTTTGCAAATTAAAATTAAAGATTTTAAAGCTCACGACACTCGAATGTTTTTTATTATTTTATATTAACTCTTAATGTCAAGTGATCAACAATAGCTGTGAAATACGAATGTGCATCCTTGATGATAAATCCATAGAAGATTTATTCAAAAGGCCAATAAGTATATGGAGGTAGAAATCACTCTATAAGATAGTGGTTCTCACAAGTAAAACCACCACTTTTTGAGCAATGAGTGAGGGCTTGATAGCAAGGAATAAAACCAATATACAATGAATATGCCTATGGTGACCTATTTGTATGATTCTTAAATCATAAAGTGTTTTATATTTAAATTTGTTTAATTACCAATTTTTTTGTTTAGAATGCATGATTGACTAAGGCGTGAATGCAATATGCTTATGAAATTTTGTCTGGGTTATGAATTTTATTTTATTTTGAAAAATTATATTTCAATTGTTTAGTGAAGTACAAAATATAGTTCTTCTAAATCCTACTGCAAATCTAGGCAATAACCATACAAAGCAATGCCCTAAACTTTGGTCAAACCTATCAAACAAACATAATACAAAAACAAAAAGATATGTGTGAGCCCTAAACCTATGTCTGAATCATCGATAAACATCATTTGAACTATCACTTATAATTTAGTTGAGGTTCATCCATCACTTCATGTTTCAAGTTCTCTTGGATAATTATGTTATTGATAGTTGATCAACCACAGCACCTCTAACTCTACAAAGAAAACGATGAATCCAGGGGGAACGATGACTTGAAAGGTAAGTCTCAACTTACTGGAACAAATTTATTTTAATTATAATAGTACTAGAAAACAGAGTCAGCATATCCTAGGTATCCTAGAAACATGCAAATTAAACTAATTATATCTAAATTGGAAAGTATATAAAAACATAAAAAAAAAATTTATAATTTACTCATCCCAAACATTCAATTTAGCAAGAAAACATGCCTTAGTCAGAATTTTCTAATGAGCAAGCCACAAAACTAATTACTCTTATGATGTTTATAGGTGAGTTCCTAATAGCGTCTAGAGATGGTGAGTGTTGAAGAGGTCAAGAAATTAACTGAATTTTATTTTGATAAGACACCAATCAAGATCCCACGGTTCAGTCATCCAAAAATAGTTGGTTTTTGTTCTAATTTATCAAGTTATATAGTTAACCTATTCTAACTTGAAATTACTTGTCAGCAATTATGAGCTGTGCCATCCAAAAATCTTAATACATTGGGAGATTGATTATTATTGTTTAAGTTGTCTAAGATTGAGGATGGTTTTGATGTCTTTTACTTCTTTTATTACGAAAAAGTTCATTTATTTGAATAAGTTTGAACTTTTTTTATTTTTGATGTTTATGAAATTTTGTTAATTTTATAAAAATTTCTATAAAATTTTATTGAATTTTTAAATTAAACCTCTTTATATGTTTTTTAGAAAATATATCAAGATTTAATGTCGTTAAAATTTATAAAACCCAAAAAATCATTAAGAAAAGTGATTATGGTTCTTATAAACTCACATGTATAGTTTTTAAGGAATCATGATTATTTATTAATTTTTTATTAACTATCTTATTAGCAATTTTATGATTTTTACACGTTTGAATATTTTGATTCAAATGATTTCAAAATGATGTAAAATTATTTGTATAGTTTCATATTATTAAAAGACTTTCTAAAAAAAATTTATGAATTTTTAAATTTAAGTTGATTATTAGAATTATTTCAAACTTTGGGTTTATTTTATTCAAAAATTCATAATAGATCAAAACGACCTCCAATATACTTAAAATCTTATTCAGATGTTTAGAATAGGATTCTAAGCAACCTCAAAATTTATAAAGTAATTTTGAGTTCATTCCAAATTTTTTTATGAATTAGTGAATTTATTAATGAATTTGTTAATGAAAAATTTATAAAACTTGAATGATTTTTTATCCTTTTTAGTTTCTCTTAATCCACTTCACTTATGGGTGAAGACTTCACTCCATTTAGAGTTCTATAGAAAAAGTTCAATTTGTCATGAAGTAAGGAATACTTGTAAATACATTATTTACACCTCAACTATTTTTAATCATGTTGGAAATAAATTTCAAGAGTTCCCTCTTTAATCAATTGACAATTTGATTTAGTTTATTGGATTCCATCACTTCTTAATTCTTTCTTTTAATAAGTGAAAAGGTAAAAGGGTTGTTCTTACAAATTCGAGAAATCATACTAATATACCATAAAACCAACTTTAACTTTTCAAATTTTTATAGTGTTTTATTGTTTATATTCCAATTATGATTTTCATTTTATGTTTTTGTGATTTTGAATTATATATAGTTCACTTTCTAGTTCTTAAATTAATAAGGTCAATTTTGCAATTTTTAAGAAAATGGCAAAACTATCTCGAAAACTATCAAAGTTTAATATATTCGTGTTGAATAATGTATTAGACAGTCTTCATATGGATATCATTTCATTTTAAAATTTTATTAGTTCCATTTTGTGAATTAAATGTCAAGAAAGGTAATTATGTTGTTTTTTTAGAAACTACATTTTTACTCTTAATAATTTTTAGAATTATTAAGATTAAAGAAAGCTTCTTACTGAATTTCTCATCTGTATAACTTCTTCATATTTATTAAATACCAAATTTCAGTAACTCTATCAGTTAGATTATGTTTAATTGAATTAAAGTTGAAGAAAAGATCAATTCAATTTGCACTTTATTCTCCAATTCTCTACTACTTCTAAACTTGACTGCTTTAACTTCCTCTTTGTTTTTTTATTTAATATTAACTTCAGTGTTACTAGGAAGTGTTTCCAGAGGCTTATTGCTAAATGAGTTAGTATTTTTTCCCAGTTGCTTATCAATACTTCTTATTATAGCACTTTGACTTTGTAATTGATTCTTCATCTATAACACCACTTCTTTTATAGACAATTTTTTCTCTTTAATTTGTTTGTTATTTGTAAAGCTACGAGAATAAGAAGGTCTATAGTTAGTACTAACCCGGTGTTTCAGTTTTCTAATGGGTTTGCTTGATTGTTCCTCGGTAGCTGATTTCCACCGCCTAAATTATTATTTCAGTTAAAGTTAGGGTGGTTTTTCCAACTTGGGTTATAATAGTTAGAATATGGGTTATTGGGTCTATTTTTAATAGCATTTAAAGTCTAAAATGATAGTTGAGAATCCATCAAATTTCTCAAAGAATTTTCCTCAATCATATAAGGTGTTTGAGAAAAGTTCATTCAAAATTGATCTAACTTCTTAGATATCATAACAACGTGAGATGTCAAAACATAAATTGCATCATTATCATGAACACTGGATACTTTCTTAGGATTTACCCTTTTAGAAAGCCATTAAAAGTTGTTAGTAGCAATCACAGCTATTAATTCATAAGCTCTTTCAAATAGTTTAAACATTAATAAACCTCCAGCAACAACATCCATAATAAATCTATGCGATCCTAATAACACATTATAAAATGCTGGAATAATTAACCAATCTAGCAAAACATGATGTCGACATTTTCTAAAGAGTTTTTTAAATTGTTCCCACGCTTCATATATTGACTCACCTTCATACTGAGTAGAGAGGAAATATCATTTACAAGCTTAGTCATTTTTTAAGGTGAAAAATACTTAGCTAGAGATTTCTGTGTGCTAAATCTCCCTAAGTTCTGATAAATCCAGATGTTAATGAGTTTAACCACATCTTAGCTTTAACCCTTAAGAAAAAAATGAAAAAGTTTAAGTCTAATAGCGTCGTTTGATACGTTGTCATACTTAAATGAAGCACAGAGTTCTATAAAACGAGCATGATATAAGTTTGGATCTTTAGATGGTGTTTTCCTAAACCAATTAGCTCCTATGACAGGGTTTTGTATGCTTAAATGAATTTCATCTGTTGTAAGGTTTGCATAGTTCCGTAATTGTCTTTGTACATGATGTTCATTTGCAACAGTTTGACTGTCAATGTTATTATGTGATGTGATTTCATTTCTTATAAATTGTGAAGTTCTTTTCGTATTCTAATATTCCTTATGGTTTGTTCTAACTCAGAATCATAAGGTACTAAATCTTCAGATCTTGAACTACACATGCAAAAGTAAAAGTTCAAAAAATAAAATAAAACAAAAAACTAAAAAATAAAAAATATATATTAATTTTTATTTTTTAAATTTTTTTTAATTTTTTTGGTTTTAAATTTTTTTTAATTTATATATTTTTCAGGAAATAAACAAGTACTTATAAGAAAAAAAACTTCACTGTAATTCTCCTAAAATAATTCTAGTTCAAATAAAATTTCTAAGTGAAAAAGTTTCATTTATTTCCTTCCTTCCTAGGCAACGACGCCAAAAACTTGACCTGACGCACAATTACGCAGTTATTTAGTTTCCAAAAGATAACCAAAAACTTGACCCAACTTATTTTAGTAGCAAGTGTGCACAATAGATATGTTATAGAATTTCAAATATGATTTATAGTTTACACAACATGAGTACTACACAAGTATATATATCGTTTCAAGTAATATAGGATTTTCTTTTAAAACCCCAATATCGATCCCACAAGGAAGATGAAAATTTTTTTATCCAAAACTTTTATAGGACTTAGGAAACTTTACTTAAACTCCAGATAATTATCTAAGAAATATGGTATCAACTTTAGCTGTAAAAGAAAGTTTCTAAATTCCTACTAATTCTATTTCAAAGCTAAAAGTTTCTAAATGAGTTTTATGAAAAAGAGTTCAAATTATATGAAATTTATTTCCCCATGCAAAGAGATCATAATCACTGTAGGAATCAATTGTTTAATGATTAAAATATAGCTTTCTGTCAAATAGGAGCATGCATATTCTTTACTCTCTTCTGAGTGCATAAAGATCACTAGTTAATCTAAAGCTAAGTTCCTAAATCTTAGGTTATGCATGATAGGATCTATTCTATCACCCCTAGAATACCTATCATGCCCTCTCTATAGGACCAACCGATCTTAGTTTCCAAACTCTAGTTCAAATTGGTTAACCTATTAACTTAAAATAAGCAATTTATGCCCATGAAAACTTATCTCATTATCTATTTGCACTAACCCATGGATTACCTTCTCACCCACAAGATTAATTTGATTCAAATAAGTTGATGAACACATAGCCCTCCCATGTCATTATGGGTTCACAACAAATTTTAACATTCGAATGGGTCAGATTGAAGATGTATATGAAGTACAAAGTAATGAATCATCACAAGTATGAAATAAGAGAAATCCTAAACAATTATAATCCTACACATGATTACTTCTTATTGCAAGGAAAAAGATAAAGAAAATTACTCAGAATTCATGGGGATAACACAACGAAACATGATTTATATTAAAATCCAAGTTTACACAGTAAAATAAAACTCAAACAAAAATACAAAGTACTTGTCTGAGACTTCTCCCCAAGAAAATACTTTAAAGTTCTTTTGATGACTTATTGCTCTTCTTAGACACACAAAACACACACACAAAAAGACTCTCACTCACAACTCACATAAAATACACACACAATAGAGCCTCACGCGCCCCTTTTAAACTCTTTACCACCAAATAAGCCCTCCAAAGTCCCACCTTTGATTAGCTAGTCTTTACTTTAATAAAGCTCTTAAAATCATCAAAAGTCACCTCAAGTACCTCTTCAAAATTCTTCCAAATTTATTACAAAAAAAATTCCAAATCATTTTTCGCACCTAATTGCCAACTTTCTAAAAGCATATTTTAACTATGTGACACCTAGGCACAAGGTCACCTTTTGCTCCTCTACTCCATTTGACCTTATTTTGCTCCATTTTTTATCCTTTTGCTCTTAAACTCCATCTCTTTAGATGAAATAAATAACACACAAAATACCTTCCTACAAGGGACTCTTATGATCAAAACTCTAGACCAAATTGGTAAAAGAATCTAGTTTGTCACCATAAATACATCAATTCTACGTCCATCAAAACTTATCCCTCGATCTATTTAAATTCTCGTCAGGTGTTCACAATGGCCTGCTCAAGATGAAATTTGGTACTCAGTAGTTGGGTGAAATGATAGCCCTCTTGGGTCATTATGTTTCACAATGGATTTTAACCTCACAAGTGATCAGTTTGCAAAGTCAATTAAGAGCCAGTGAAAATACCATCACATTAATAAAGGAAGAGAATATCTAAGCAAATCTAAATTTGTGAGCATGCATCTGTTTCATTTCAAAATAAAAGTAAAATGAGGATAATGATAACTATAGTAAAAGGATTGATAGAATTAAGTAATAAATTATGTATCAACAAGGAACATATGTTTACCTACTCTCTTTTGAGTGTATATGTAAGCTTAGTATTATATTAGTTTTATGCAACTATCTATCACCTAGAAGCATCTAATAGAAATTAATCATTAGATTATATTTCCTTAAAAGTTGCATTGCTGTCTAAACTATTTTACTAGCAAATCTGTCAATGTGAGTGCACTCAAGTTGCAAGATCACTACTCTCCCGAGCCTTTGTTTTACTTACGACATATTTTAACATAATTTATTGCCACTTAAGTTATGCCAATGAAGCAAAAGACATTACTCATCACATTAAAATAAAAATAATTCTTTCATAAAACAAATTTTCCTATACATACCACAACTTCATATTAAAAGAAAAGAGTAAGGAAAGCTACTCACGAAGCATGGATAAAACACAACAGAAAACTTCATTTAAATCAAAGAAAATCCACCAGTAAGTGTTTACAATAATTAAAAGGAAATAAAGAACACAATACTTAACTTTTTTCCTCTGAAAGAAAGAAGAAAAATCTCTCCAACTAAGTCTCTTGTTGATCCATGTGCCGCTCATACTTCCTTACTCACATCTCTCAAAATCCCTCATCAATCTCTCTAGAAAACAGAGAAATCTACATCTCCATAAACTAATGCAAATCTTCTCCTAAAACACTTCCTAATTACTTCTCTAGACTCTCGTAATTACTTGTTATGAGAGACGTAAAGCCTCTCTATTTAAAGAGAAGAATAAACCCCTCCTTTCTCCATAATACACATCTATTCATCCAAAAGACACACCCTTTCACTCTAAGAGACACATCTTTTCATTCAAAATCCACTCCAAGTGTCTATATTCATTTAACCACTCCAAGGGGCATGCAAGACGTCTAGAAACTTCCAACACGTCTAGAATGGCCTAGAATCAACAAAAAAATTGTCGAGAAACTATCTGGCGCTATAGTAGCTCTATAGCGCCATTCAACAGGCAGCTCCACCGTTCCTCCTCGTTTTGCTCCGTTTCAACTCCATTTCGCCCCAAACTAATATATCTACAAAATAAGCATAAAAAAACAGTTATAAATGAAATTTCATTCAACAACATGTTATAAATGTAAGTTAGATTAAGCATAAAAAAACATCAAAATGTGCTTGGTCAAAATTTTCTTCCTTGCTTAATTTGGCTCTAAATTGTACCGTTTTTGCTTCATTTTCTCTAAAAATCCATTTCTTGTACCTGAAACTAAAAACATGAAAAATATATTTCGTTGATGTGCAATATTATCACAAATGTACTTAAAATGATCGTGAAATGCACACTAAAAACAGATAATTTTAAGGTGGATCACATGTGGATTAGGGTAGAGGAAGAAGAAGCTCCATGAGAAATATAAAGAGAAAAAAACAGGAATGCAGGGTTGAAAGAAGGGAGCGTAAAAATATTGGGAATAAAAGTGGGTCGCGGGTTTGATCCCACGACCTGCTTTTCTTTGCGTGTGTTTTCCCCACGAGCGAAAAATCAACCTAAATGATGAAATGTTGCCGCCCCCAGCCGCGACGCGCTAGAAAAGCCGCCCAAAACTGGGTCTGAGTTTTTGCGAACGATTTGGTGTTATCTGTCCAATTTCATTATAGACTTGACAATGCACACTAGAGCATGTTGCTTGTTTGGAGATTGGAGATTTGTGTTGATTTTCCGAGGCTTTGGGATTCAAATGAAAATTGTGGATGCGATCTTTGGAGTATTTTCGTTGACCCTTTCCTTTCTGCATATGAACAACTATGTATGATCTAGTGTGTATCAGTGGTGAGATTTATTTTCTCACATTAATAAAAGAGAGTAAAGATCATCAAGCGCAATTGGGTGCAACTTAGATCGGACTGTTGTTTTAAATGATTGATAGAATACAAGAAGACCTTCAACAGTATATAGTATAATATTTTCAATTAAAATTCTATCACATATTACTAGATATTACTTTATTTTCTAAAGTAATTTTCTATTATTCATTAAAAAATATTTTTTTGGGAGTTTTATCCATGGAGGGATCAGTTTAATGAATAGAGAGCATGATAAGAATAAAGATCATGCATCTCAAGTTTTTTACATTCATACCAATCAATTCTTATGCATTTAATTATCAAACACATAAACGTTTATATTTATAACATTTTTTCTATTATAAATTTATCAATAAAAAAAAAATTTACTTCTAAAATGTCAATAACAATAATTTTTTGATATCATGTTAAGGGGCCATTTAGGATTCACTTTTAAATCATTATTTTATAACTTTTGTTTTATTTTTTTTTAATATCTTACTTAAAATAAAGTATGATATGTTTATTTATTCTTAAAGCACTCTAAGAAAAATAACTTGTTTTCGAGCATTTTTACAACAACAACAACAAAGCCGTAATCCCACTATGTGGGGTCGGCTACATGAATCCTTTTTCTCCACTGCGTCCTATTTAGTGTCATATTTTCATTTCCTTCTAGTAAATTAAGATCATTTTTTATACAATAAGCCCAAGTCTTCCTAGGTCTACCTTTGTCTTTCTAATAAATTAAAATCATCACCATTGCGTCCTATTTAGTGTCATATTTTCATTTAGTTCTAGTAAATTAAGATCATTTTTAATATTGCATCCTATTTAGTGTCATATTTTCATTTAGTTCTAATAAATTAAGATCATTTTTAATACATAAGCCCAAGTCTTCCTAGGTCTACCTCTGCCTTTCTTAACACAAGTCGAATTTAAAACATCTACTTCCCTAATTAGATCATCTAATGGTCGACGTTTAATATGATCAAACCATCTAAGATGATTTTATCTAATTTTGTCTGTCACAGGAGCTACACCAACCCTATCACAAATATATTCATTCCGCATTTTGCCTCTAAGTGTAAAGCCACTCATCCACCTAATCATTCTCATCTCGGCAACACTTAACTTATTATTATGCTTCTCTTTTAAAGGCCAACATTCAGCGCCATAGAGCATTGCAGGTCTCACCACATCTTATAAAATTTTCCTTTCAGTCTAAGCGGTACTTTTCTATCACACAAAAGGCCTGAAGCATTCCTCCAAATTTTCCTTTAAGTCTAAGCGGTACTTTTCTATCACTAAAAAGACCGAAGCATTCCTCCACTTCAACCAACTAACTTGAATTCTACTATTAACATCCACATCTATATCTTGTTACACAAAAGGCCTGAAGCATTCCTCCACTTCAACCAACCAACTTGAATTCTACTATTAACATCCCCATCTATATCACCATCGCTTTGGACAA
>JXCR01129877.1:54962-90217 GCA_002079205.1 Phalaenopsis hybrid cultivar
TCGAGTATTTTCAAAAATAAACAAAATTAATATTTAAAATAAATAAAATCCTGATGTAAAAAAAAAACAACTTTTTAAATAAAAACAATAATAAAAAACCCAAAATGAATCAAACGATCTTAGTTTTTTTAGTGTAATACAAAAAAATATGAAAGTCTATTTAATATGTACATATATAAGATTTCTGTGGTAGGTATGTAAGGTCTTCTGTTGAAGATTTAATTTTGATTGTGACATCCTCTATTGAACTTTATCTTCCAAAAATCAAAGTGCAACTTTGTTTGATAGTAGATAAACATTAAGATGATTCATTCCGACTGAACTTATCAAAAACCAATAGAGTTCCACCTCAACAAAATTAGTTTGGACCCTTCAGTCAATTCAAGCCATGTCATGTATTTACAAGAGACCAAAATATTGACCTTGTTTACCAGTTTTCGTCCATTTAATGATTTACGCTCTCTTTTGAGCCATGTAAGCAGCCATACTTGAGAACTAATTATTATTGTATTTATGATTTATTTGTAATTAGAGCTAATTTGATTTTTGATTTTATTTACTTGTATGTCTTAATCCTCTTCTATAAAAGAAACTTGAGGCCCTTAAAAGAGTTAGATGTTGAGAAGTGCACAAGCTTGGCCTTTTGCTTTCTTCCCATCCCGTGCTAATGAAATCTTGCTTTGTGTAGATGTAGGCGAATTAACTTAACCCGTGAATTTCCTCAATTCCGAATTTTTTTGCATAACAATTATGACAAATAAAAAGTTGTGAATTGATGCGAATAATTCAAATCGTGCGTCATCATTGAAAAGATGGACAATTTTATGTAAATTTTACTTAAGAACTCGTTCAATATTATTATGTTATAAATAATTTAAATTAAATTCGTGCCAAGCAAATGAACAAATATATTTAAATCAAATCAAAAAAAAAAAAAATGCTATTCACAAATTATTTCGAAGCTAACATGAAATAAATGAATTATTGTGTATCATACATACAAAATGGTAAATTCAGGATCACCTAGTTGAAAATTTAATTTTTTAATTTAAGATTTTACATATCATCTTAGTGAATTTAAATATGATCATATGCGCATTATCTATATAAAATCTTACATTAAGGGTCTCTTACTGGAATAATTAAACTCTTACTTAAGATGATTTTCTTATTTTTATTTTTATTTTTATTTTTATAATTATTTTTTTATTTTTTTGTTTTTAAGAGAACGGTGAGATCAGGCACTTTGATCCTACGAAATCACTCACCGTAAGGCAAGGGAGCTCACTAAAATGATAATCCTTGAAGAGATTATAAAACATTTTATTGACGAAAGTAAAAGGAAAAAAATAAGAAGAAAAAAACAAAGATGCTCCTTCCCGGGAGCTCTGTGCAATACAAAATGTACATGAAAATNATTTTTTAGTTTTTAAGAGAATGGTGAGATCAGGCACTTTGATCCTACGAAATCACTCACCGTAAGGCAAGTGAGCTCACTAAAATGATAATCCTTGAAGAGATTATAAAACATTTTATTGACGAAAATAAAAGGGAAAAAATAAGAAGAAAAAAACAAAGATGCTCCTTCCCGGGAGCTCTGTGCAATACAAAATGTACATGAAAATCAGAAACACAGACATCCTTTTACTCGTTAAAATTCATGAACCCGATGTCCCACTCCTTCGGAATTAGCCACCACAGCGAGCGACTGCGACTCGAGCCTTAGAAATCGCTGCTGCTTCGCAATAAAATCCTCTATTGTTCGCCGAAACTCCTCCGCGTCCAAATGTTCCTCAGCCCCCACTCTATCATCCGCTCCCACAACTTCTCGTTCGCGCGCCACTGCTGACCACGCTTTTTCGCCTTTTCGAAAACACTCACTCGACGCTCGCCGAAGCTTTGCTTCCTCACGCCCCCGCTCGAATTTCTCCGACCACCCCCGCCGGTATGCGCGACTCTGCACGCATGCTGTCTTCTTCTCCGCTGCCGCGCTTTCGAAAATCAACGGCGGCGAGTACGACATCTCCCCGCAAATGTTGCCGATTCCGGTTCCGGTGGAGCCCGATTCGGATGAGAAGTGGCCGGTTTTAAGCAGGACGAGGACGATAGCGTTGCATAAGAGGAAGATGAAGCTGGGGCTGGTAAGAAATGCGGCCGTGTGGCGAATGAATTCGCCGGAGTTTCGAGCGGCGGCTGGTATTTGGATCGACGCGTGAGAAAGGAGGATGAGGGCGGCGGCGGCTTCGATGCACCGTAGGAGCTTTCCGAGCTGCCGGAGAAGTCGAAATCGCCTCGTTGCGATCCCCTGGAGCTTCATAGCTGTCATGTCGGGGATACGTTTTCGAAAGTGAGCGGAGAAGTTGTGCAGAGCTAAATCTTGCGATGTCGACTTGGAGAACGATTTTATAGCCTCGGAATGGTTCAATTTCAAAACCAAATTGTATACTAGTAGGAATATTGTGACTATTATTGATGTAATTGTTTTAAGAGTTTGTTTTAAAATTTTTATTTGTTAATTCATTATTAAATTTTAGAGAGAAATTCTAAAATTTCTTATAAGATTTTGATTGAATGATAAATTGAAATGTTAAATTTATTTTAAGGGAACCCATCTAATAGATTGTTTTAAGTTATTATGTTTTATTAGTAAAGTTTTTTAATGATTAGATGAAAATTTCTTATTTAAATCTTTTTATATGATTATGGTATATATATATATNGGGATACGTTGTCGAAAGTGGCGGAGAAGTTGTGCAGAGCTAAATCTTGCGATGTCGACTCCGAGAACGATTTTATAGCCTCGGAATGGTTCAATTTCAAAACCAAATTGTATACTAGTAGGAATATTGTGACTATTATTGACGTAATTGTTTTAAGAGTTTGTTTTAAAATTTTTACTTGTTAATTCGTGATTAATTTTTAGAGAGAAATTCTAAAATTTCTTATAAGATTTTGTTTGAATGATAAATTGAAATGTTAAAATTATTTTAAGGGGAACCCATCGAATAGATTGTTTTAAGTTATTATGTTTTATTAGTAAAGTTTTTTAATGATTAGATGAAATTTCTTTTAAATCTTTTTATATGATTATGATATATATATATATATATATATATATTATATGATNCACTAGTAGGAATATTGTGACTACTATTGATGTAATTGTTTTAAGAGTGTGTTTTAATATTTTTATTTGTTAATTCGTGATTAATTTTTAGAGAGAAATTCTAAAATTTCTTAAAAGATTTTGATTGAATGATAAATTGAAATGTTAAACTTATTTTAAGGGAACCCATCTAACAGATTGTTTTAAGTTATTATGTTTTATTAGTAAAGTTTTTAAATGATTAGATGAAATTTTCTTATTTAAATCTTTTTATATGAATATGGTATATATATATATATATATATAAAGATATATAAGCGTGTCTCAATTTCACAATAAGCGCTTATTAAGATTGAGCTATAAAATATTGTGAATTTGTATATTTGTTAAAAATTTTAAGTTAACTTTAAAATAAAATTTTATGTGTCTATGCAAGTATATACACGTCTCACTAAAATACTATGAACACGGTGTAATTTACACTTAAATATGATCTAACAAAGTATACCAAATATGTTAAAATGAATAATATTGTATCAAAGATATGTTGACGATTTCTTCCAACTATGATATTATCGGCGTTATTTCGGGGTTGGAGGGGAGTTGCTCGTAAAAAGTTATCGGTCACCGGAATCGAAATCCCGTCGTCCGCTTCGGAAGGACGTTGAAGTATGAAATCAAACTGACCCCATATTTTNATAAACACGGTGTAATTTACACTTAAATATGGTGTAACAATATATCCCAAATATGATAAAATGAATAATATTGTATCAAAGATATGTTGACGATTTCTTCCAACTATGATATGCAGAATATGATAACAGTCTCTAGAATCCCAAAGTCTCCTCCTTATGTCATATACTACCAAGTGATGTCTTTGGTGCAATAGTAAATGCATGAAATGTGTTATAGCCAGTGTAGTCCCAACTACGACATGTATGGCCAACTAATGTTATTACAACTCCTCACTATGACTTACATTGTCAAATGCTAACATCACAACCCTCCAATTTGACCTTTGTAGAAAACTAATGTTATTGTATCTTCCACTATGGCCTATGTGGCCCATATGCTTTTATCACAACGCTCCACTATAATTTTTGTATCAACCTGATGCTTTTATTGCAATCATCTACAGTTTATATGGTTAGTATTTTTTTATAAACCCCATAGGGAAATTTTATTCCAACCAAAAAAAAAAATACAAAATAAAATGAGAGGTACTTACTTCACGCCCCTACAACTCACACAAAAAAGAAAACCAAAGCTTCCTCTCCCTAGAAAAAAACAAAATACAACTCACCCCACCAATGAAAACAATAAAATAAAATAAAATAACTTAAAGCAAATCCATCTGTAAAATTTGAATAATATCTCTAGGAATATGCTTAGAAATAACAACAGATCGTAAAATACTCCCTAAATCAGTGGCCCAATGAGCAACCTTGTTGCCATCTCTTTTAGTATGGTTCAAGATGATGCATAACTTCTTGGATAACTCCTTAATTCTTTTCATCTGAATGTTAGCGCTTCAGTGACATACTTTTATATTCCTGTAAAATTCAAAAAGTAAAAGAAAATCTATTTCTAATATAATATAATGCCAACATACTTCTTAGCTAATAATGAACCAAAAACCATAGCATTCGCTTTAGCAAATAAAGGTGAAATAGGAACCACAACCGCATCAAACTAGCAAATGGTAGTGCCTATAAAATCCCTACAAACTTCTCCAACACCCCACATTATTACCATCCCAGCAACCATCAACATTTATTTTAATATAAGGAGTTGTTGGTTTCAACCAAGCCAATAGGATCCTTTTTAATAGCAGACAAGTTCAAAATATTAAGATAACATAAAATATCTTTAAATCTACTACTATCACTACTATTATAACCTTTGAAGCTAATTTTGTTAACTAATTGACTAAGAATCATACTGAAGGTGCTATTAACTCTCGGAACCTCATCATGAAATTTAGCTTTCTTAAATGTAAACCAAACAAACCACATAATGCCAATAGAAATGTTGGAGAAAAATACATGACAAAGAGATTTCTAATCTTTAAAAGTATTCTTAATTTCCTTATAGCTACCCACAGTGGTGATTTTGTTAAAGAAGGTAAATAATTGGCTTCAAATCCCATCAGCAAACCTGCATGTAAAGAATAAATGATTAATAACTTCCTCCTCTTCTTTACATAGTAAATAATAAGATGGCATCCATAGCCTTTTTAATTTTAAAATATCATCTATACGAAACATTTTTTGGAAAATTCTCCATATGAAAAAAGATTGAGAAGGTTTCGCCCATTGGTTCCATATTCACTTTAGATTTTCTCCTTAAAAAGATTGAAAAAAATTAGCAAATGTCTTGGAAATCATATCACCAACATTACCTTTGATCTTAGGAGTGTCAAACTTCACCTCATTGATGGGATTGTTAGAAATAAATTTACATCATCATAAGTAAGAAATTGCCTCAACTCATTACAATTACATTTAAAATCCATCCAAAAATCATTGAAATTGATATTAACATCTTGAGGTCCACCATAGTTATCCACTAAAGAAAAATTACCAACCAATCATCATACCAAAAAGAAAGACTACCAATACCAATATCTCAATTAACAAGGCTTTCAGTATCTTTGGATACATTAAGCATTCCTTTCCAAAAATAAGAGTTACATTTAGAATAGCTAGCAGCAAGAGGATTAGTATTATAACAACATTTAGCCTTCAAAAGGCATGCCCAAATCAAGTCATTTTTCATAAATCAATACCAAAATTTCATATAGTTAATATGGAAGGTATCTTTTAGACTTCGAAAGCCAAGACCTCCCTTACGAAGAGACTTGTAAAGCTTATTCCACTTTTTCTAATGGATATTATTTTTACCATTACCATTCCAAAGAAATTTGTTAAATAAATTTTCTAATCTATTTATAAAACTTAAAAGGCATGCTCATAACTTGCATGATATAAAGAGGAATAGAAGTAAGTATACTCTTGAGAATAGTAATCATCCTACCAAATGAAAGAAACTCATTCTCCCATGAAAGAATCATTATCTTTAGTTTATCAAACAAGTTCAAAAAAAGAACTTTCCTCTTAATATTTTTATTCAAAGTGAATCCCAAATATACTAAAGACAATTTTGCTTTATTACAATTTCTATAATCCACCATCAATTTTTTTAGCAAAAGAAACAAGTTTAGAACAGTAAAGAAAACATTTGAATGTGTTAAACACCATACCTTAAATCTATTGGAATTGAAGAGTAACATTCTAAACTTTCTTGATGGACCTTATCTTACATTAATAAAGATAAGTAGATCATCAACAAAAAGTAAATGAATAATTCCCACCATCCTTCTATGTAAACAACACAAGCAAGGATATTTAGAAATTTTTTTTTCAAACATTTAAATAAATAATCAAAGTCTATGATAAAAAGACAAGGGGACAAAGGATCACATTGCTTGAAACCACTAGATGCATTAATGTAATCACAAGCCTTTCCATTAATCAAAATAAAATAAAAATTATTATTAAGAATTCTTTGAATAATTCTATAAAAATCCTTTTTAAAACCCAAAGCATGAAGCATATTCAGAATAAACTCCCATCTAATAGTATCAAAGGGTTTCTTAATATCAAATTTAAAAATAAAATTATCACCATTACGTTTTTTATCAAGGTCCAGAAGAAATTCTGAAATAGTTAAGACATTATCACACATATTTCTACCACAAAAGCAGTTTAGTTTAAGGTAATCAGATTATTAAATATAGGTTTCATTCTTTTAACAATAATTATTGAAAAAGTTTGTGAAACACCATATTATTTAAACTAATAGGTCTAAACTTATCCCAAGAATCGACATTATTTTCTTTAGAATCGAAACAATATTTGAAGTATTAAAATATTTAGACAAATCATGCTCTTTGAAGAAATCTTGGATAACATCAACCAATTTAAGTTTAGTAATATCCTAATAATGTTTATAGAATTCAACGGTGAAGCCATCCGTGCCAGAAGTCTTACCATCATCCAAATTATCAATGATATTTTTAATTTCCTCCTTGGAAGGGATATTATTAATGTTCCTGTTATTTATATCTGCATTGCCAGAATAAATGTCTGTATCAATACGAGTAAGAATGTCACCATGAACCTTGAAAAGAATAGTAAAGTAACTATTACCATCTTCCTCAATATCTCAGGGTTCGGAGAGCAAATTACCATCAAAATTAAAGATCTTAATAATCATATTATTTTCCTTATGCTTTTAATACATGCATATAGTAAGCAAAATTTCTATCCCCATCAATGAATTTCTGTTTATTAGCTTTTTTAGCATAAAATTTCTCTTTCATATCAATTGCTTTATTCAAGGCAAGCTGACCTTGAAAAAGCAAGTCCCAACAAATAATATCATTATTGTAATCCTGCTCCATACCTTTAACCCTCTCTTTAGCCTCAATCATATTCTTAATAATAGTGCCAAAGATATCACAATTCTACCTCTTAAACTTGAATGATAGGTTTTTTTGTAAACCCCAAAGTTTAAGACTAGAATTACCTTTAACATTACACCTCTAATTATCCTTAACAAACTGTAAGAAAGAAGGACGCATAATCCACATATTAAATAATCTAAATCTATAAGAAGAGTTCAGAATGTTATCCTTAGCCTTCATAAGAATAGGAGCATGATCAAAAGCACTAATAGCAGGATGAGTAACCTCATGCATATTAAACTTATTAGCCAAAATAGCAATAGCAAGGAATTTATCCAATCTTTCAAACACATGTCCTCTACACCAAGTTAAATGGTTATCTTTAAAACCTAAGTCGAAAAGACTAGCTTCAAATATAATATTATTAAAGTCATAAATGAGAAAAAGATTAGGAAAAGTGCCACCTCTTTTCTCACTAAGAGAAGTAATAATATTGAAATCTCCACCCACTAACCATGACTCAAAGATAGGATTGACATAATCTATTAGATTCCACAAATCTGATCTCCTCAGCATAGTACGACCGACACAAATAATAGATAGAAGGAAAAAATCATTATCTATTTGAACTTTAATATGAAGGAGTTGATCATGATTGATAAGTATTAACTTTAACCAAGTATTTCCAAAGAAACCACATGTTATTATTAGTATGGGCAAAGAGATTAAAATGCCCAAATCTTCTAAGATATTTATCATTATTCCTATCAACAACAAAAGGTTCAAGAATACTAAAAATAAATAAATTATGAGAACAAATCAAATTTTTAAGCCTATTAGAGGGATTAGGTTTAGCTATGCCCCTAACATTCCAAAATAAAAAAATCAAACTTCATCAAGAAAATCTTTCAATTTTCTAGCAATTTTAGAGGATGAAGTCATATTATCCTTCTCCAAATCAGCACCAATATGATATTGAATAACAACATCAGGGTTCACATAACTAAGATCCTTATTGCCTTTATTTTTCAATTTCTTAGTCATCTTAGGAATCATCTACTCTTCCTTTAATTCTAACCTAGTTACCAAGCAATCATCCACAGAAGGGTTAACATTGGCAACCAAATTAGAAATATTTACAATGAGATCAAAATTAATGGTCACATTATTGATAATAATGGATTGATCCAGCTCATTCCTAATAATAATGCCCATCACATTATTATTAGAAAAAAAAATTTCAATACCAACCCTCCCATTACTGTTGTTACAAATAGTTCTCTTATCATGGCCATTGTCTGACCAATATCAACATATTTGATAACTATATTATTATCCATACTTAATGGATATGCAATGGTGACCAAATTACATGATTTATTGATATCAATATGTTCGTGAAATTTGTTATTCTTCTGATGTAAAGAAGGGCTCACATTATTTTTATTATTATTCAAATTGATATTCTGTAAAATAGTAGTTTGATCACTTAGTTTACCATTCTTAGTCTCCTTATTCAATAAGTTTTCTTTTAAATTAGGATTTTCCACATAACAGTTGAATAGAAAATGTTCAAACATTTTGCACCTATTGCAATAAGGTGGAGCATATTCCATTTCCACGCTTTGCCAATAACCAGTGTTTGAGTCGCCAATCCAGACTTAATCATCGAATGGAAGAGTATGATCCCTTTCTATTAACACTCAAGCCATGAAAAGCCTTGAACAATTTGAAGTAGCATAATTAATTTTCATAGGAGTACCATAAATGGTTCCCAAAGAATAAATAATGTGCTTATTAAATAAATGTAGTTTCAAATCAGGGAACCTGAACCAAATTGGCACTATAGTTGGTTATTCTGTTGGATTGAAATCAATTGTCCACTTTAGAATCTTCATATTAAACTTATCAGTTTGCAAAATCTTTCTTGCAAAATGAATGGTATAATCCTCTTCCTTCTCCAACTTTACCATTAGTTTCCTACAATCAAATAGTTCCACCCTCCATGTCCCTACAAATTTCAGATCTTCACAAAATTTCTTGATAATTTCCATCTTAGGATGAGCAAAAAAAATATACTATTCAAAGTGGATTTCAATGGTGCTGCTAATGACATTGTTTCTTCTTCTTAATAGATAAGTGTTGGTTTACCATTCTTTCTTTTGGCTTTTTTTATCAATCCACCATCCATAATTTCCTTCAACTTCTCCTTAAATTACTCTAGGAACAAAAAATTTTGAGTTAGATCATGAGAAACATAATTATTACCCATAACGATCTCTAAGAATGATGGCATGTTAGGTAATTCAACCACAACAAATTCAAGAATCAAAGAGCCAAGATGAAAACAATAAGCAAGAATAAATACTAGAACTAATATTCTCCTCTTAAGTTCCATCCATAAAGCTAGAAGCTGTAATAAAGAAATACACCAAGCTTCATCCAAAATCAAAATAACTAAAAAAAATACAGCCTTCAATTTCTATTATCAATAATATTTCCATGCAAAAAAAATGAGAAAAAAAGAAAATAAAACAACCAATAACGAAGAAATCCAAACCCTAAACAAACCGTTCAACAAGGATTGAATAACAAACTAATAAGATAAAGACAAATAGGAAACACCGTCTAAAGTACCATAAAGAACACCAAAACATAAACTAATGAAGAATCTAAAAGAAGATTTGATAAATCAGTGAAGAATTGAAGCTGAATCACGTATTAAAGAAGGCGAGTATGGCTTCCGCCTCTTCCTTTTTTTTCCTCGTCCGAGACTTTTCCAAACAAAAGCCCTAAGAAAGAAGTTCTCAAAGAGATAAAGAATCATCTGACTGCAATTAATCTCATCTCTTTACTAGAAATGACAAGATAGGGAATCACAATTATTCTTTCATGACAATGATATCTGTCAAGCTACCCTCTCAGTTTATATTGTTATTTACTATTGTAATTGTCCATTTTAGCATATTTGGCCAACTAATACCACTATTGCCTCCCACTATGACTATTGTGGCCAACTAAAACTCTTGAAGCTATCAAAAATGACCTATGTGGCCAGATAGTATTATAATTTTCAACTAGGGCCGCAACAACAAAATGAGGCTATATAACTAATGTATATTGACCTTATTTTTCAATCAATCCTTTTTTAGTAATGTGTCTTAATTGAACTTCAGCCAAAATTTGAAAAATTCCTAATTTCAAAAATTTAAATTTTAACAAAACAAAAATAAAGAACAAACTCCAAATATAACTAATTTTAATCAAACCCTAAAGCTAAGCAAATGTCAGCCTTAATCAAGAACACCTCGAGAATATCATTCTCTCTTCCGAGATTAATGTAGGACTTAAAACTTAATTTTGAAAGTTGCATAATTCTTACAGTCACATATAAAGGCCATTCATATAAATTTGATGTTCGTTCCAAAAAATGTTTACGTAAAATTTTTCAATTCAATTTTATGCATGAATAGTTCTTTCTCACTAACCAAAAAATTATTAATTTATTTATAGACAAATCAAGTGATTCAAAGTACCTTAATCTTCACAATCACATATGAGAAATATGCAAACCTGTTTAGTAATCACTAGACCATGGTTTTATGCAAAAATGTTCACTTAGGATTTTTCAAGCTTGAAAAAATGATCCTACATTAAAAACTTTTAAATTGTCATTATTTTTCAAAATGCACTTTGTCATTGCATTGTTATTGTCATAACTTTCATTTGAGAGTTGCTAATTTTGATAATAAAAGGATAATTTGGCCAAAACTGGCTCAAAATAACCACAAAATGAAATGGAAGTTCATCCAATTTTAATCTAAATTAAAAAAATTCAACATTTGGTCCAAAAATCAACTTAAAATTTCAACTCAAAATCCACCAACTTACACCCTTTAATTTTTTGGCCTACATTTACACAAAAAATCTTGACATTGAGTTGGTTTTGATCAAAGTCACTTACACCACTGAATTCCTTACCATACCCTCCCTTGCACATCAATTGGTCATAACTTGAGTTAGATACCTTTCTTAAAATAATTTAGACTATTAGATTCTTTGTTTCATCCAATTTCAAGCGATGTTGATATATATTTATATATATATGTATATATATATATTATTTTCATAACTACCCTAAAAAACTTGCAAATTACCAAACACCCTTCCTTTTTTATAAAATTCTCTCCTTGACCTCTTAAATATAACCCTCCATTCTCTCTCTAACTCCCTCCATCTCATCCCTCCACCACTTCAATCCTCCCCCTGCATTTCCTTTCGTACAACTCACCATTCTTCTCCCCTTCACACCACCCCTCCTCCACTTCGTCAAACCCTAATCCTCCAACTTCCTCTCCCCTCAACCCATCAAATCCTAGCCATCTACTCATTCATCTAATCCCTTAATCATTCCCCTCGCTCACTGATTTTCTCTTCCACTTTCATTGTGCATAACCACCCCCATTTCCCTCCTCAATTCCCTGATTTTCTATTCCACTCTCTTTCTTTTATGTCCCAACTTCTCTCCTCCGCTCCAAACCGAGAACCAAATGCCNCTCCATATTTCTTCTCTTTAATCATTTGAATAGAAAAGGATATCAAGCAATGAAAAAACATCAATGAATTGGGAATATTTCTCTTTTAAAGCAAGTAAAAACACCAACAAAAAGGAAGGTAATTTGAAACACTTCCATGTTTCATTTCAATTTATTGTTTGCATGTAAGAACCATGAAATTTTCTCTTTTCAAATTAATTTTTGCAAGAAAGCTGCACCATTAAAGTTTCCCTTTTCAATTCATTTTTTGCATGAATGTCGACCATAAAATTAATGTAGTTTCTTTTCCAAATTCTTCGTTGTATGATTTAAATCATGATGTTAGTGCTCTATCCTTCATAATTCAATTTTTTCATGGTAATCTTCAGGGCTTTTACTTCTTTTTTATTGTGTTTTAAGTGTATTGCTTTTCGTTATGTTTGACATGGTTAATGTTGACCTCAATTTTGGCAAGTTCTTTCTTTTTTGTTAGTATTTAAGATCTAGCCATAGGATTTTCCTTTAAAAATCCTATGAGACTAGAGATGGAACCCACCTACATAGAAATTCAAATCACTTCTTTGCTCTCTTTGAGACCCTACAATAATGGTCATGAGCGTCCAGCACTTACACAGTTGAGACCAACATGTGAGGATTCAAGGATGAGTCCCCCTAGTACTGGTGAACTTAGGGCAACCCTGGGTGGCTAGGATTGGTCTCTCACACATTCAAGCACATCAAAATTCCGCACTTATCCCAAAACCCCAAAATTACACCCATTAAATCTATTTCCCTTTGCTCGTTTGGAAACTCATGTGGGTGGTCACAAGCTTATAGCCCTTTGGCTAGGGTAACTAGGACCAACACATGGAGGATCTAAAATGGGCTTCCACTTGTTTCCTTGGCTCAAACGAGGTAGGCATCCATCTTGATTGGTATACCCAATGGCCTTCAATTCTACCTAAACACCCAATTTTAACCTTCTAGCACCTAACTTCTCCAAAATTACCAAAATGCCACTATAACCCTAAATTTCCAAAAGTGGGCCAAATCCTCAAAATCTCATCAAAAATCATATAGAACTACTCTAAGTCAATCAAATTGACCAAATTACCCCAAATCCACTAAAATTCCTAAAAATTATCTAAATACCCCTCATACACAACCCTAATTCCACCCATATTCACCCCAAAAATCATTTGAAACTTTCCCACATTGCTCAATTGCCTTAAATTTGCCAAATTGACCAATTCTGACCAAAATCCCAATTTTACCCTTAACTTGTTAAATTCCCCAAATTAATCTCATTTTTCACTAAATTCATTCAAGCTAACCAAAATTAATACCTAAATCATTTATCAACTTACACAATCCCAATCTACACCAATTTGGAGCTCAATTGAGCTAACCTCCAAACCCGAATTTCAAGTTTATACTAAAATTGCCAATTTGACCATACCCCACATTTCATTAACTTGAACCCCATAACCAATTTAATTCCCTCAATTTTGAATCCTAAACTCTTCATACCATTCCCCTAGACCAATTTGAAGCCACAATTGGTCTAGTGCCGAAAGCTAACCTAGCCTAAATCCAAGCCCAAACCAATTACCACAAAATTGAACCTAAAACAAAATTCCATGAAATGAATCCTTGCAATAAATTCAAATCCCCCAATTCATTTCCTAATTTCTTCATGACATTCACCAAGACCAATTGAACCCTTTAATCAATGTTTAAACCAAGCCTTAGTTAAGCCCAAGTTCAATTTCCAACCCAAGCCCTAATTTCATGTCTAAGCTCTAAATTAACTTAAACATTTTGATTTAATCAAGTCTAATCATCCCTGCTATTCCTAAGACCCCTATGATGCTAATTGATGTGCCTAAAAATATACTATTTTTCATGTCATGTTTAAAAATGATATTGCACTTTCAAGGTATTTTTCCTTATTTTTTTGGTTGTAGGTACATCAAATTAAATAATTTCGAGTGATTGGAGCAAAAAGAATAAAATATACAAGAATGGAGTAAACTGGCTCGAACCGGGGCACACTGTAGCCATAGGGCAAAAAAATTGGGCATTTAAGTACTTGTGCACGGTGCTTAAGCGCCCAAACATGGCGCTTAGGCACTACTAGACAGAGAAGAGGGCGCTTAGGCACCCAAAATTGGTGCTTAAGTGCTGGAGATAGTTTTCAACATATATTCTAAAATAAACATCAGATTTGGACGATTTTTGAAATGGTGATTTGTTTGTCTGTTGGAATTTATTGGAAATGATAAAAGAGACTTTAGAGAAGGATTTTGGGTGGTTAAATAGAGGTTTTTGAGGACTTTTGAAGAGGCACTTGAGGCACCATTTGAAAGATTCATTGAATATGGACACTTTTGAAGAGACACTTATGCAACTATTGGGAAATTATAAATAAGGCTTGGAAATGTTCTTAAAATTTGTCTTGAACTAATTTGAAGAGGAGAAGAAGAAGAAGGCTTGGATGAGAGCCCCGAGTGGGGCGACAAGGTGAAACAGAAAGAGAGTGAGAGTGAGAAATTTCTTTTCACTTTGTTCTTGGAGAGGATTGCAAGGAGATTGCTTTAACTATACAAGGAGGGTTTGATTTCCATCAAAGATAAGTATTTTGATTGTATTTTGATTTAATTATAGTACTTTATTTGTATGGTTTCAAAGCCTTTTTCAATGAAAAGTTCTTATTGTTTCTCCATGTGTAGTGAGTAGCTTTCTTTACTCTTCCCTCTTATAATGAATTAATATGCATGTGTATGATATAGAATTGAGTAGAGCGGGAATATATTTTGATGTTTTTACTTTGTTCTTCATTTACATGTAAACTTGATCAACTTTCATGTTAAAATCTATTGTGAGAACATGTAAGATCCGTACAGGTGTTGTCTCAATCAGCTAGGGTAAAGTCACATGAGATTGAATGGATGAGAATGCAATCCATATGGTTGAGTGCAAATAAATAAGAAAATAATCTTTGTGGGTGTAGAATTAGAGGACTTCAGAGTGACGGGCTAAAACTCCCAATTTGGTTCTTAGTTTTAGGTCTTAATACTATATGTTAACCTTCAAGTGAGGGGCCCAGGGGACTTTAGAGTGAGAGTTAGTATCTCTCATGTCTAAACAGTCTCTAGATTCTTAAAATATGAATTAGCCAATGTTCTTTATAATAATAGACCAAGGGTAAAGAATGTAATTGCTCTTATTTATCACAATCTTTCTCACTATAGGTTTTATTTTTACACATCTCACTAATTTCATTACATGAGGAAGGGCCCTTTCTGATTTTCACTATGTATTTTAGTTTAGGATTAGAAGTAGTATTGCAGTGATAAGTGTAGAATATAATCAAAACCAAACCTTTATTGACCTTCCAAGCTAGGGCATGTTATTCTAGACTAAAACTGCTCTTAAAAGCCACTGTGATTATCCTCGATCTCAGTGGGATCGATATTCAGGCTTAATCAGAAAGCCATATATTACTTGATAATGTTATATATATTTGTGTAGAATCCCTACAATTTAGTAATATAATTGAAATGTTACTTTGCTTGGGATCAAGCTTTTTGGGCCATTGCTGGGGATTAAAATATTCAAGTAGTGGTGTCAACTTTACAAATCCTTACATATAAAAAATATCGGGATCAAGTCTTTGACGTTGTTGCTGGGGATTGCAATGGTTTATCTTGACTTTTAGGAGAATTTTAGTTAAAGCAATTAGGCTTAGACTTTGAAAACTCTAGTGTCATAAAATTTAATTTTGTGTGAAAAGTGTTTTTTGTGTGAAAAAGTGTTGTGAAAAACAAGGTGTTTGTGAAAATATTTTGTTGTGTTGAATAAATTTTTTTAATTTTATTTGTTTATTTGTTAATGTATTGTTTGTTGTGTTGTGTATGCGAAAAAAGGATCTGCAGGACTTGTACTTTACGATCTCGTGTTAAAAAAATGGAAAATAATCAAAAACCAGAAAGGACTTGAAAAACTAGAATTGAAAATGGAAAACATTCAAAATAATAACTTGGAAAAATCATCATAAATCATTGAGGGATTATGTAAATCTTACAAAAAATGAAATTCACTCAAATATACAAACCCATATCGTAGATGCGGACTCATTTGAACTAAATCCAGTGATTATCCAACTGGTGCAGAACAACCAGTTTGGGGGATTTTCGAAGGATCGCTATTTACACTTATCAAGTTTTTTAATATTTTGTGCTACATTTCACTATAACTGCATGTCAGATGATGTTGTTAAACAAAGGCTTTTTTCTTTATCACTAAGGGATAAGTCTAAAATGTGGTTATGCTCATTAACACCTGGTTCTATTAAAAACTAGGAGGAGTTAACTTAGAAACTCTTAGGTAACTATTTTCCATCTTCAAGAACTATTAAATTTGAAAATGATATTATCTTATTTTGTCAATATAAAAGGGAATCAATATACAAAGCCTGGGTAAGATTTAATGAACTCTTAAGAAAGTGTCCACACCATGCTCTGCCTGATTGGTTAATCATTCAAAATTTTTACAATGGGTTAGTAGGATCCCTTAGGTCTAAAATTGATGCTGCAACTGGTGGATCATTAATGTCAAAACCATTTGATGAAGCATATGTGTTAATTGAAGAAATGAATACAAATGAATTCCATTAGCCCTCTGTAAGGGTAAATCATAAAAAGGTAGCCAGTGTTCACGATACATGCGATTGTAATTCTTGCATCTCAGGTTGCTGCAATATCAAGGAAGTTGGACCAATTTGGAATGAACCAGCCTTAATTTACTCTAGTAAGTGAAGAAAGATTCTTAGGGATATGATCGATTCTAACTTCTCATATGAGACTTTAAATACCATAAGCAACCCGTATTCTAACTTTTACAACCCAGGTTAGAAGAAACATCCTAATTTTAACTAGTATCATACTACTGGGGGTGGAAACCAACAATGGGAAAATAATCCTGCAAACCCTAATGAAAGTTGGAATAATCAAGGGAACACAAACTATAAACCTTCATATCCACCGAACTTTAGCAATGATCAATAATTTGAGGATAAGAAGATGTCTATAAAAGAAGTGGTATTTGATGCGGCCCTGGTGTGTGTTATTTTTCTGCATGTTTTATGTCAATTTAAATCACTGATAATAGCGCCAAAAACATGACCCATCCCAAACTCACACTGTAATTTAGCTTCCAAAAATATGGCAAAAATATTAACTCAATTTGTATTAAGTATTTAATGTGTAAAATTAAAATATTATATAAAATATATAAAATAGTTCATACACTAGAGGTTCTACGCAAGTGCACATATTGCTTCAAATAATATAGGGCTTTTGATAAAACTCCAGTATCGATCCCACAAAGAAGCGCATTAAGAAAACCCGTACGCTAATTCTAGTATACTACTATCAAAGCTTGGTTTTGAATATGGAAATTCTTACGATAATAACATAAATCACAATTTTGAAACTATAAAAATTAAATTAAGAAGGAAAAGTGAAAATGGGTTTAATGAATGTCAACAGAAATGTAACTAAATGAACTAAATTTACTAATGTAATTTATAAACTTCAAAGTTAAATTTACTAAGACTAAACAAAATTTTGCAAATAAGTGTTCAAATTTAAGAAAGCATCATTCCCCTTTACAATGAGTACATGGTTTGTGAAGTAATAGAAATCATTTAAAATTATATATAAAATTGCATTGTGCCAAATATGAGAAATCATATTCTATACCCTCTATCAAATGCAGAAAGAATATTGACTAATTCAAAGTTTGGTCCCTAGTTTTGTGGTAAGGTTGGGAGGATACTAGCTCTCACTCCAGATCTCCCACTTCTCCCTCGCCTGAGGGCTAACAATCTCCCATTAGTTTTCAATCAAGTGGACTAAATTAGGTTTTATAATCTGTCACCTTAAAATCTCCAAATCTGCGTCCAACAAAAAATATTTCTCTATTTATTTTCACTCAACCCCATGGATTACATTCTAACCTATGAAATTAAATGTTAATCTTAACTTGTTGTATAAAGCATAGCTCTTTCAGATCTTATGTTTCTCAAAAGAATTTTACCTTTCAATTGACCAAATCTAAAAGTAAATAAAGTTCAGAGTTCAAATCAACACAAATTATTGATATTTAAAATAGTAAAATCAATTTTTCATCAAGCCAAATCTCATTGTAGAGAGAAGGATGAAGAAGACTACTCAGAATTCATGAGAAGGATATGAAAAAATAAGGATTTTATATAAAAAAATAAGTTTAAGAAATAAAGAAAGAAAAGAACACAACTTATCTCACACTCCTTCCCAAAAAAATCCCTAGAAGTTCCTTTTAAGCACTCTCTCTCTTAACAATCACACTCAATTCTTTCCTAGAAATGTAATGAGAATAAATCTCTCGCCTTCCCTCTCCTCTTACAACTCTATAAAAAAATCCTCTCTTCTCCAAATCATTCTTCTCACCTCAGGCCACACTCTGCCCTAGATTCCTTTCCTTTTTAATCAGGGGTTACCTCCTTTCAAAAAGAATTCAAAATTCCCTCCCAAATTCTCTCCAAAAGCCACAACTTTTAAATTCCAAAAGACATGTCCATTCATTCAAGAGACATATCCCTTCAGTAAAGAGCCTTCAAAAGTGTCTAGATGAATTGAATCACTCCATGGGGCGTTTGAATCATTTAGAGCCTTCAAAATCCACTCAAAATTTGTCTCAAACTATTTTAATCCGTCTTATATTGACTCTGGCACTTCAGGCGTTGGTTTTTGTACCTCAGGTAGTAGTTCTCTGGATTTTGGCGCCTTAGGTACTACCCTACAGAAGCTCAACCGTTTTGCTAAGTTTGGCTCCATTTCAGCTCTGTTTTGCCCATTTCAATTGTGTTTCACTCTTAACAGATATACCTAAAAAAAGCATAAACCAACATTTCTTTAAATTGTAATTTTATTAAAAAATATGTAAGAAATGTAAATTATATGAAGCATAGAAAGTCATATTGAAATGTGTCAAGCCAGAATTTTCTTTCTTACTCGTTTGTACTCAAAATTGCACCATTTTTTGCTTTATTTTCTCCAAAACTTCATTTCTTGTATCTAAAACCAAAAATTTTTAAAATACCTTCCGTTAAAGTTTAATATCGTTAAAAATCATTAAAACTAAGCAAAAAATATATATGAAAAAGTGGGTAATTTTTAGGTGTCTCAGTATTGCAAATGGGAAACTAGTTGTAAGGTTAAAATGCTGTAATTAGAAACATACAGAATTAAATCAGACAAATTGTTAATTCACTTAGCAATAGACCCCAAGGAACACTGCCTAGCAACACTGAGATCAACCATAAAGAGAACAATAATGAATAAGTAGAAGTTATCCAATTACAAAGTTGAAGAGAGATAGAGAATGTGATTAGAAAAGAGAAAGAAGTTGTGAGAGAAACAAACAAAACTAAAAGACCTAAAAACATGTTTCTAAGGATGTGGAAAAATTAATATATCCAACTAAAATAAATTTAGAAAGACCACCACCTCTATTTCCTCAAAGACTTAGACAAGATGAGTTGGATAAACAATTTTCAAAGTTCATGGAAGTACTTAAGAAGTTAATGATAAATAATACTTTTGTTGAATCTTTGGAGCAGATGCCAAGTTATGCAAAGTTTGTGAAGGAGATATTAAACAGGAAAAGAAAATTTGGGAATTACGAGACGGTCGCACTAAGTGAGGAGTGCAGCGCTACACTTCAGAAAAAGCTTCCTTGGAAACTTAAAGATCCTTATAGTTTAACAATTCCTTGTACAATTGGAGAAAGATTATGTAAAAAAGCTATATGTGATTTAGGACTGATCATTAATGTGATGCTTTTATCTATATTTAGAAGGTTAAATTTAGCCGATATTTTTCCCACTACTGTAACCCTTCAATTAGTTGATCGATCTATCATTTATCTAAAAGGGGTTATAGAAGACGTGCTTGTCAAAGTAGAAAATTTTATCTTTCTTATGGACATTATTGTATTAGATATGGTGGAAGATAAAAAAAGTCCAATTATTTTGGGAAGATCTCTTCTTGTTACTGGACAAGCTATGACAAATTTGTAAAAAGGAGAGTTGAATTTGAATATTAATAACCAGGAAGTCATGTTTGATGTGTTAAAGACTATGAAATATCCAGCTAAGAGAAAAGATGATGATTATTTTTAAATGGATGAAATCGATAATCTAATTCAAGACCATTTCCATCAAAGTTTTGAGCGTAAGTTAACACATGAGATTGAAATGGACTTTCATGTTGATTTGAAAACGTTGTTTAAAGAAGACTGTATATATGTTCAGGGGAGGTGAAAAATGATGGACCTTACTAAAAACAGTAAACTTTTAATTCCATATGTTGAAAAATCTCATGAACTTAAGATGAATGTACCCCACACAATTTTAAAGCCTACTTATTTAGGGAATTCATCTAGACCACCAGTCTTTATATCTTCTGATTCAACTCAATCACAAGAAGAACTTGAATTGATAATGAAACAGTAAAAGATCTCCTAATAAATAGTTATTCAAAATCACTGAATGGCATATTCTATGGTATATAGACAAAATGAATGAGATTATAATGCTGGGGCATTCAGAGTAAACATTGGATACATCGGGTCTTTGATACTATACCAAGTGCTTCATGGGAAGCAACCCATGGTTATCTTTGCTTTATGTTTAGTGTGAATGTTGTTGTGTTGGATTGGATAATAGTGACATGCTGGACTTTGATCCGTGTTTGATGTGTAAGAGTATATTGGATTAATATTTTGAGGTAATTCCTTCGTCATGACTAGATTTGTATATGATTTTTGGTAGTAGCAGGTTGACGAGTCTGTTATAACTTAGTTCGCAACCGAAGTTGAGCATTACCTTGAAGCATGTAGAGTTATGACTTGGTCCACTCCATGTTAACTCTATTACTTCCTTTATCTGACTTTGTCTTCACTGAGTAAGGTCATGAACTTAGTAAACAATATATTGATGAACTACACTATTGTTGTTTACCAGATTGTCTATATTTTAGACTTAGAGTAACCCTGAAATTGGAAACACAAGAGGTTTTGGTCCATGGGTGGTAACCATATAAAATTTTATAATACACTCACATTATTAGTGTAGTTTCTTCGGTTAGTAAGGAGGCAAAATGTGAGTAGAAGGGAGCTTAAATTAACCTTAGTTGTTGTTTGTTTATGAATCTATGAGTCTATGTATTGGAGTTTGTGTGTCTATTTTTGTAAGTCAAGTTAAATGAGTGAATGGAGATGAAAAGACTTATCTCAATATTTTAAACTTGTTAACATCCAGAAATTCCCTTAAAAAATTTAAATTGTGTTCATGTTTAATCTTCAGTTTGTACATGTTGTACTATTTAAAATTCTTTTATAGTGTTATGTCAAGCATGTTTAGGCTATATTTACTTTCTACTGCAATATTCTGCCATTTGTTATTTGTTGATATTTTTGTAGGATATGTGGTAAAATATAAAAGTAATCTTTCCCTGCTGCATATTTTTGTACTTCATTGTTACACATGTTTGAGCTTAAGTTTGGGGGGAAAAGAAAAAATTTCAAATTTAAACCGTACTTGTTTTCAAAAATACTACAAATAAATTTGTGCTTTTTTTCTAATGATTATTTTTATGTGGAGTCACCTTAAGCATGTTAGAATTTTAAGTATAGAAATGGAGTAGGAAAACATAGTTGATGTTTTTAGTGAAAAGGGTGGACCTAGAGTTAAGGATATTTATTGGAGAACATGAGAAAATGAATAACTATCTTTAGTAGAAAGAATTCTATTTTTAAAAAATTAAAGATTCTTAGAATTGTTATTTTCAAAAATTTAAGGCTCTTTTAGAAAGTATTTTAGAAAAAAATATATCTTTTCAATTGAAGGAAAGCAATAAGTTTTAACTTTAGAGGAGGATAATGGAATTCAAAATTATTTAAGGACTTCTCTAAATATAGTAATCCTTACATCAAAAGAAGGAAAGAGCAGAAAAGAAAAGAATGGGTCAAAAAGACCAAGAAAAAGAAAAAGAAAATGCATGAAAAAAATTTGAGAAGAAGCTTGAGGAGAGGTTCTAATCAAAAATTGGTTTCACTTGAGTTTCCTAGAGTAAAGAATTTAGAACAATCCTAAGCTTGCTTTTTATACTTATATTAGTAAAAATTATTTTTAAGAGAGTTCTTATGTTTTTTTTTTATTTAAAAGAGCATTATTTGACTCTTATTTCATTTTACAAGAAAAAAATATAAGCCCGAGAAAGAGGTCCCAACACACACCCTAAAATCACGTAAAAGAAAATAAAAAAGAACCTCTCACCAACACGAAAATACAACTAACCCACCACACAAACACAACAAAGATTCAAACAGATAAAACCAAACAAAAAATAAAAAAGTACAGTAAAATAGATAAATCAAACAAAAATAAAAAAGTACACCAAAGCAGATAAACATCCAATGGGACTCCAAAATTAATCAATATCTTTTAAAGCTACAAGCAACAGATAGTGAGGAACAATCTTAAAAACCATAGCACCATTCAGCTTCAATCCATATTTAGCCGCCCCATGAGCAACCTTGTTACTTTCTCGCTTACTATGAGACCACTAGATAATCAAATGCTTGGATAGATCAATAATCCTTCTCATCTGCATATATGTACTCCAATGATAATCAATCTGCCAAGAACCAATAAAGAATAGAGTCGAAAGAATCTCTACAAACTCCACCTACACTAGCAGATAAAGCATTCCGGCAACCATCTACATTAATTTTAATAAAAGGAATCCATGCTTTATGCCACTTAACATTATAAAAAACCTTATTGTGCACAGAAATAGGAATGTACAAAATACTGCATCAACTGCTTCATATTACCCAAAATCTTGTTATTAACAGTCAATAACTTTAATCTTTTATACAATAATTAAAAATCATACTAATAGTACGATGCACATTGGGAACAATATTGTTGAATTTACTATCATTTCTAGCAAGCCATATAAACCAAATAATAATAGTAGGTATAACAGTAGAAAAACCATGACCAAGAAGCTTCTAAGCATTAAAAACATCAGAAATATTGTTATATAAAAATAAATTCCTGTTGAACTTGGTTAACTGCAACTTCCTAATAATATCATTCCAAATAGCAGTAGTAAAATGACACTTAATAAAAATATGATCAATAGATTTCACATTACTTAAGTCTAGAAAGTAAAGTTCATAGGATTTGAAGTTCGAAAAATCTGCATATATTTCTGAATTAGATATGAAAACAAATTCTGAGGTTTAATGATAAAAATTTTAGACCCTATGCTAATCTGATTCACTAGAAGTTCTTCTAACTTGAACTCAAATTTATAGAACAAAATTTGACCAATTCTAAAGGATGACCCATTAACTCTAATCTACAAAAATTATTTTAAAAATGTATTATTACTTGAGGACAAGTAATGTTTAAGTATGGGAGATTTTGATGTGACTAAAAATGTACTATTTTTCATGCTATGATTTAAAATGATATTACACTTTAAGGGTATTTTTTCTTGTGTTGTTGGTACATCAAATTGAATAATTTTGAATGATTGGAGCAAAAGGAACAAAAATGGACCAAAAAGGAGCAATCCAAAGCAAACCGAGAAGAACAGGGGCACACCGGAGTCATGGGGGCCAAAATTGAGCACTTAAGTGCCTGTGTCGGGTGCTTAAGAACCCAAACATGGTGCTTAGGTGCCACCAAATAGAGAGGAGAAGTATTTGAAGTGATTTTTAAAGTGGTGTTTCATGTGTCTCTTAAGGAATTTGTTGGAAATGATAAAAGGGACTTTAGAGAAGGATTTGGAGTGGTTAGAAAGAGGGTTTTGAGAATTTTTTAAGAGGCACTTGAGGCACCATTTGGAGGATTCATTGAATATGGACACTTATGAAGAGACACCTAAGAACCTCTTGGGAAATTATAAATAAAGCTTGGAAATATTTTTAAAATCTCTCTTAAACTAACTAGAAGAGGAGAAGAAGGCTTGGGCAAGAGCCCAGAGTGGGGCGACAAGGTGAGAGAGAAAGAGAGAGAGTCAGAGATTTCTTCTTTTCTTTTAACTTTGTTCATAGAGAGGACTATAAGGAGATTGTTTTTGTTATACAAGGAGAGTTTGAGTTTCATCAAATATAAGTATTTTTATTGTATTTTAATTTGATTTTAATACATTTTTTGTATGGTTTCAAAGTCTTCTTCATTGAAAAGTTCTTGTTATTTCTCTATGTATAGTGAGTACTTTTCTTTACTCTTCCATCATATAATGAATTAGTATACATGTGTAGGATATAGAATTGAGTAGAGTGAGAATATATTGTGATGTTTTTACTTTTTTCTTCATTTACATGTAAACTTGATCAACTTGCATGTTAAAATTTATTGTGAGAACATGTAAGATCCGTGATGGTGTTGTGTCAATCAATTGTGGTAGAATCACATGCGATTGAATGGATGAGAATGTAATCCATATGGCTGAGTGCAAATAAATAAGGAAATAATCTTTGATGCATATAGAATTAGAAAACTTTAGAGTGACAGGCTAAAGCCCTCAAATTGGTTCTTATTTTTAGGCCTTAATAATAGATGTTAGCCTTCAAGTGAGGGGACGAGGGGACTCAAGAGTGGGAGCTAGTATATCTCCTCCCTAACCAGTCTTTAGGATTCTTAAACTATGAATTAGCCAATATTTTTTATATTAATTGACTGAGGGTAAAGAATATAATTACTCTTATTTGTCACAATCTTTCTCATTACTTGTTTTACTTTTACACATGTCACTAATTTCATTACATGAGGAAGGGTACTTTTAATGTATTAAACCACACTTTCTAATTTATACTAAGTTTGTTAGTTTAGGAGTAGAAGTAGTATTGTATTTATAATTTTAGGATATAATCAAAACCAAATCTTCATTGACACTCCAAGCCAGGGCTTGTTATTCTAAACTAGAACTTCTCTTCAAAGCCGTCGTGATTAACCTCGATCTCTGTAGGATTGATATTCAAGGCTTAATCAGAAAGCCCTATATTACTTGATAATGATACTTATGTAGAATTCCTGTTATTTATAATTGAATTCTTACTTTGCTTGGGATCAAGTTTTTGGTGTCGTTATCTGCGTTTAAAATTTTCTAGTAGTTGCATTAACTTATAAATTGTTGCATATAAAAAATATCGGTATCACTAATAAAATAACCCATGAACCAAATTTTGAGCAATGGACTAAGTTCCCCCAAATAATGGAACCTTACACCCTAATTTAACTATTCTCTAGCCCATGCCATCAACCATCAAACCTCCAAACTAATCACCATTAAACCTTCTCTGGCCTTCCCTGAACTAGCTAACCACCTCCCCTGGCCTGGCCAGCTGGTCTAGTATCCAGAAAACTGAAAATCAATAAGTTCATCATTAGTTTAAATCCAAATTTCTACCCATCCAATGTGGCTCACCGCCATTGGTGAATTGCATCACTAAGCTCTCCACATAAAAATCCTTCTCCATCCCCTGGCTTGGCCAATTAAGCCCTAATTCCATGGCTATCTAAACCACAAATGCAGTAGTTTAATGTGGTGCATTGTAAATATCTTTTGATGTTACAATACACACACAGAAGCAAGAGTAGTAAATATGTAATTAAATCCCACTAAAATTAAATTCAATATAAAAAACTTTATCTTTTAAAATCTTTAAGCTGTCAAACTATAATAATAATGCAAGTATATGTTTCTCTCAAGTAATATATCGCTCTAATGGAGTCCTAAGTATCGATCCCACAAGGACTTGGAAATTCTTATGGTTATAACTTCAAACACAATATTCAAACTATAAGACTTAAGTAAGTAAAAAAGCTCAAAAGTAAATTTACTTTATGTTAAATGAAATGTAGTTAAATAACTAAATTAACTAAACTAATTGCTAAACTTTAAAAGTAAACTTATAAAGACTAAACAAAGTTTTGTAATAAACAGTTCAAATTTAAGAAAGCAACCTCCCCCTTCAGAATGAGTTTATGGATTGTTAAGAATTTAAAATCATTTGAAATACATAAAAAGTTGTATTGTGCCAAAGAGGAGCAATCCAATTCATTACCCTCTAAGAGTGCCTAAAGAGCATTGTCTAATATAGAGTTTGGTCCCTAAATCTATGGTTAATTTTAGAAGATATTAGCTGCCACTCCAGAGCTCAAACTTATTCCTCCACTAAGGGCTAATAATCTCGCTTTAGTTTCCAAGTTATTGGAACAAATTGTGGATTTTAATCTGTCACCTTAAAATTTCCAATTTTGTGCCCATCAAAGTATATTTCTCTAATTATTTTCATGCAATCCCATGGACTACATTCTCACCCATGAAATTGAATGTGACTCTTACCTTGTTGCAGAAAGCATAGCCCTTTAGGATCTTATGTTTCTCAACAAATTTTAACATTTCTATTAGCTTGATCAAAAAGTAAAATAAGATTGGAGTTTGAATCATCACTATTTATTGACATTTAAAATCTTATATAATAAAATTAATTCTTCACAAAACCATATCTCATTGTAGGGAGAGGGATAAAGAAGACTACTCAGAATTTTTGAGAAAGGAATAAACACAACTTATCTAACAATCCTTCTCAAGCAAATCCCTTAAAGTTCCCTTTAAGAACTTTCTCTCTTTACAATCACACTCAATTCTCTCTTAAAAATGTAATGAAGAAGAAATATCTCACCTTCCCTCCCTTCTTACAACTCGAGAAGAAAATTTTCTCTTCTCTCAAGATATTTCTCTCACACCAACCTCTTCTCTTCAAACCTCTCACACTCCCCTTTTCTTCTCTAGACTCCTCTCTCTTTTAATTAGGGCTAGCCTTCATTTCAAGAGAACTCAAAATTCCCTCCTTTTTTTCCAAAAAGGCACACCTCTTCACACCAAGACACAAGTCCCTTCATTCAAGGGCTTTTCCAAAGTGTCTAGATATATTAAATCACTCCATGGGGAGTTTGAATTGATTGGAGCCTTCAAAACTGCTAAAAAATAGTCACTAATTGCCTTACCCCATCTTATTTCAACTTTGGCTCCTCTGGCGCCAGCATACTGAAGTCCACGTTGTTTTGGTTTCTGATGCCTCTGGTGCTAGCTCTCTAAAAAATGGCACCTCTAGTGTTAGGATGGTGAAATGCTCTTTTTTTACACCAAATTTCTTCCTTTCTGCTCGTTTTTGCTCCAATTACCCAAAATCAATATACCTGCAATAAAACATAAAAATACACTTTTTTAAAGTGCATTGTCATCAAATTTAAGCATAAAATTAATACATTAAATAGCACGTTATTTTGGTGTTTCAAAATCCCCCAAATATAAATGTTACTTGTCCTCAGGTGTCTCTTTTACTACATAAAAGATGTGACTTAAGGTAGAGATTAACTTATAACTTCTATTGTTTGGTTCAATAAATAGAATAATATAATTTATGAAAAAGTTTTAACAACTTAAGTTAAAACTACAAGAATAAGAACATTTAGTAATCAAGTCTAAGATGTCTGAATCTCCATTTAATTCAAGAAGAATTATAATTTGTCATATCAAATATAGTTAGAATATCCAGATGAAAAAGAATTTCATGAAAACTTTATTAGTAAAGATGCTAATACTCAGATAAAAGTTTAGAAAATATAATAAAAACTATTTCCTTAAGTTGATTCAAGTGAAGCCAATTTTTGATTAATCATCTCCTCAAGCCTCTCCTCACATATTTTTCTTTTATTTTTCTTTTCTTTTTTTTTCTTTTCTTTTCTTTAGGATCATTTTCAATCCTTTCTTTCTTTTATTTTTTTTCTTTTTCATGAGAGGATTATTATATCTAGATAGCCTTTAATAATTTTGAACTTCACTATCGTCTTCTTAAAGTTAAAACTTCTTACCTTCCTTTACTCTATAAATTCATATTAGCTTTGAAGATTTTTCATAAAGTTTCATTATTTTCTTCTTATATGAAACTATAAGATTTTTACTACTTCGAAATACAATTTCCTTTACTTTAAACAAAAAAATATAGTCTTACTCTTGCATACTAAATATCTTAACTCTAGAATTGACCTTCATTATTAAGGATTTTTGCTTAAATTTACTATAATATTTTGAAATAAAAATATTGTTATTTAAAGTTAAATTTTGATATCCAAGGTCATGTTAAATTAATTTTAAAAATATAGTTAAATGTGGACAAATAAAATTTAGTTTACTTCTTTTAAAAAAATTTTCTTTCCCCCAAACTTAAGTTTTTAAATAATAAGTAAAGCATGTATTACAAAATTTTGTAGGTGAAAGAAAGTAATAAATGCATAAAAATAAAATTAACATGTAGAGTATTCTGAATATGAAACTTGGCTCTGACATATTGCAAGTACTAATTTAAAAAGTACAGGCTTTAAATCATTAAATAAAACATAATATATCAAAGTATTTGTAAGGAAAATTAAATTAAAAACATAAATAGAAAATTAAAGTAACTAAAAATGCTGAAAAAAAATCCATAATTTACAGCTACATATATAAACAACATCAATAGGTCCACAAACTAAACACATAAATTGTCCAACTTATACCATCAACAATAAAACAAAACAAATAACAACAAATAAAAACAAACAAAACCCAATAAATTTTACTCATAATCATTCTCCTCATCTTCTTCCTCCTCTTCTTCTTCTTCCTCTTCTTCTTCTTGCACATAAGGCGTGAAGCTGTGGTGTGTAGGAAACTCTACAGTATGATCACCCCTCAGAAATCTAACCAACGCCATGTTGACCTCACTTTTGGTTAAGGTCTATTTTTTTCCTATTTAGTAGCCTAGGGTCTAGCCATATGACTTTCCTATTGATTATTCCTAGAGTCTAGAAAGGAACTCTCACCATTAGAAATTCTAAACTCTTCGTTACTCAACTTGAAGTTCCACATATTGGTCCTAACCTATAGCACTTACAAGGTGGGGTCAATATGGGGGAGCTTAAGGAGAGTTCCCATAGGATTGCTTAGCCTTAGGGTCAGCTCTATGGTGGTGTGGTCTTGGTTGCTCACACTCACACACTTGCACATTACAATTCCACTAACTACCTTAAGCCTAAGCCTACCTAACTTTGGTCCCTCACCCTTTTTGGAAACTCATGTAGATGGTCCCCTAAACCCAATCAACCCTAAGCTAGGGTTTAGCTAAGACCAGTGCATGGAGGACCCAAAGTAGGGAATTTTTTTGGAGCATGGCTCGAGTAGGATGATTGACGCCTCAATTTTACCAAATACCAAACTTAGCATTTTGCCCCCAAATCTACCTAAATTGCCAAATTGCCTTTAAAACCTCAAAATTCCCAAAATTACCAAAAATACCTAAATTTGTCAAAAATCATTTCAAACCCTTTAAAACTACCCAAATTTCCCAAAACTTCCTAAAATTTCCAAAAATTACCGAAATACCCCTCATTTTGCCAAAATTACCAAAATACCCTTGGTGACTCAAATCATTCCAAAGCCTTCTAAATCATTTCAAATGTACCCAAAATCAATTTGAAACACTCCATTGAGCTCAATTTGATCAATTTGATCTATTTTGACCAAAAGCCCCAAATTGCCTTTAAAGGCCCAATTACCCCAATTTACCCCAAATGTCCACCAATTTGATCCCAATTTACACCAATTATAATTCTAAACTCAAATTCATCATACCCAAGCTTGATTTTGACTAAATGTAAGCTCAATTGACCCACATTTTAATCTAATTTCAACCCAAATCAAAAGCCCTAATTTTACCCAAAACCAAAATCTCACTCAATTGAACCTCCAACCCTATCCAATTGCCCCAATTTTTAATCATAAACTCTTCAAAGCACTCCCCCATATCAAATTGAACCTTAAATTGGCCTTTTTCAAGCCCCAATTTTACTCAAAGCTCAACTTGGACCAAAACCTCCAATTTTGCCCCAAATTGACCATGTCTCCAAATTTAACCAAATTGGACCCCATAACCCCAAAAATTCCACTTGATTTATATCCAAAACTCTTCATGACAATCTTGAGGACCAATTTGAACCATCAGTTGGTCCTTGGCCAAACTCTAACCCAACACAAACCCAAGTCTAACTCAACACCTCCATAATTGACCAAATGTCCAAATTCCTTCAAATGGAAACTCCAAATTAATTCAAAATCACCTCAAATCTTTTATAAACTAGTTATGACAATCATATACACCAACTTGATCATTCAACTAAGCTCAATGTTAGGGTTAGCCTAATATAAACCCAACTTCAAGCCAATTTGACTCAAGTTGAACCCATGCACCAAAATTGAGCAAGCTATGCCAACTTGATCAAACCAAAGCCTCTACAGCCACCTTCTAGACCATAGTGACCAGAATAGACTCACTAGCCCACCCTACATGACCTATGGACCAATGGTCTGTTAATTTAAGGGATCTTATACCATTTTTGGCATATATCAAAATATCCTTCCCATCATTCCATACCCTTAGAGTTTAATAATTATTAAACCTCCCACTGGCTCACCTGGCTGCCTGAACACATCCTCTACCCTTGCTAGCTAGCCTAGTCACCAGAAAACCCTAACAGAGAGAGCCACCCCCCTTAAATCTAAACCCATTACACCCACCCAAGATGCTCAACTCTGCTTAGCCTTTAACACTTTGAAGCCCTCCACCTCAGCTCCACATTGCACCTAATTTGAAGCTCTAATAGCCACCCTAAGCCATTTTATTTAAACCCCTCTTTTGATGGCCAAAAAATAAGGTGAACCAAAATTTCTTAGGGAAACTCTGCCAAATTGTTTCTAGAGCTCCTCCAAGACCCCCCAAAGCTCATTGCAACCATCTCTTGGTTATTTCCCCATACTAACTGAGCCCAATTTTTTAGTACAAAATTAGGACAAATTTTGGACATCTTTCAAACTTCCCCAAACTCCAAATTGAACTGCTCTTGAGCTTCCCCAGAGCAAGAGAGGAAGATTCCCACTAAAATCAACCTCTATTGAGCTCTCCAAACCACACTTACACCAAGGCTGCACCCCATTTCATTGAACTTATACTTGAAGCTTACACTACAGGAAACCAATAGATCCAAAAAGTTTGTAAGTCTCCATTGAAGCTTCCACAAGCATCTGATTGAGGTCTTCCCTCTCAAACAAAGGTATACACTATTAACCAAAAATTTAATTAAGTGTGTATATCTTGTATTAATTTATGTAAATTAAAATTTAATAAAAAACTGATAAAATCAATTCCACATTGTGTGTTAAAATCCTATTAACTCACTGTAAAAAATTGAAAATTATTTAATTAAGTTTGAGCACTAAAGTTGATTTTTTAAGAAACATTTTGTTTTTTGTACAAAAATAATTATATTAAATAAAATAAACTTAGAAATTTATAAAAAGTGATTTTATGAGTTCCTTGTGATTAGGAGTACTTAGGAAAAATTAAAATTATTTTTGATTAAATACTTTATTTTTAAACTATATTTTAAATTAGAAAGGTATTTCAAAATGTTCCTAATGGTTTCCTGATCACTTATAACACATTGAAATAATTTTCCTAATTTTTTTAAAGGCCCAAAAATGCATTTTCCTCATTTTCTCATTTAAATAATTATAATAAATAAAATAAGAATCATAAAAATATAAAATTTGTTTCTCTTAGTTCTTTGGACTCACATAGGTTTAACAAAAATTTAAAAAATAATTTTTCTAAATTAAATAACCAAAAATAAATAAATAATTATAAAATTAAATTAAAATTTTAATTCAAAAAATCGTGAAATTTTGCCTAAGTGCTTCTCTGACGTAAGGGAACCTCTAATAATTTTTCCAAAAACCAATAACTTTATTTTGATCATTTAAATAAATTAATTTTGAAAATCCTATTTTCCAAGTTAAAATCATTATGTAAATTAAAATAAAGTTTGAAAACCATATTTTCTCCTCGGATGCTTTAATTACTCTATGAATAGGATACTCTAAAAATTTTGAAGTCTTCAGAGTTGTGCTTAATGAGTTATGAGGAGGAGAGCCCCAAGAGTAAAGTGGTAATTTTATATTTTGGTGCCTTAATCAAAATTTAGGATTAACCCAACAGGAAAAATGGGTAATTTTGATCATAATGAATATGTTTGGATGATTGAAACATATTAGGTTTAAAGGTGGAAACCAATTCGCCACCTTTCCATGATAAGAATAAAATTATAACTTGTTAAATTATCAAGACATAGAAGTTGATCAAAATCAAATGATTCTCAGGTGAAGGGCTTATGTTATGGAGATGATATTCCACTTATTTTAAGTCCACAATTAATGGTGATCTGATCTTTTAATGAGGATACACACCACCTGAATTAAAGTTCTAACATTTGTTAATCTTTTTCCCATTAAGATTATTAAGAGCTTGGTAGTGATCTAGGCTTGAGATTTAAATTCATTTGATGAGATTTAGAAGGATAACATGATTTATGATAGACATTTTTAAGCACTGCAAGCCCAACTTTAGTGGTGGGTACAAAATCTTTAATGACCTAAAATTGCCCTTAGGGCATTCACCCACATAACTTTTAAGTAAAATATCATCAGATTGAATGAGTACCCTGTCCTTGGGATGATTAAAATGTCAAGATTCACAAAGTAGTGGGGTAATTTTAATTTGACCTGAGATGATTAATGGAACAATATGATAAGTTCAAAATGAACTCGAAATGTTCCAAGAGATATCTAAAGAAGTTCGTGGTCATTCCCCGAACACTTTAGAATGTCCTGGACATTTTGAAAGACAAATTGAACTTACTATATTTTATTCTAAAATCATCCACTAAGATCTTTCAGGACTCAATAAATCATGGTTTGGGGTCTGTTAGATACACCTTCATTTACTCATGCAATTTATTTAAATTTCTTGCAAAATTATATACATGTTGCAATAGCTAATCTTTCAGTGAGAATGCCAAGAGGATGACATACACTCTTTTATAGTGTTATTCAATTTCTATCATTTTACATTTTGTAATTTACTTTTGCTTCCAAATATCATAACAGTTTGAGTGCACCTTACTTTACTTGCAAAACCAAAACCAATTTAAAAAATTAATCAACATTTTTAAAAATCTAAAACAATTGTTTCAAAGGTAACCATATATCTTTTGAAATGCCACTAAAACCTTAAAATGTCATTTTAAATTTACGGGAGTCCCTCGGAGGATGTAACCCACGGTTGCTAACAAGTTCTCCCCGGTCTAAAATAGTGATATCATAAAGAGGGGACCATAGGATCCTAATCGTTGTCGCTCTAATAACCTTTAACCCCCCCTCCCTTTGATTGAATTTCAACTTGACATTTAAACTTTTTGAACCTTAGGCTTTAGGACTGCTACTTCACCGAGGAGCTTGGAGCTATCCTTATGGGCAGCCTTCTTCAGCATGAAGATCTACAACAGCTTGAGGATCTACAACAGCACATCTTTACTTAGAATTAAACAACAAGCCATAGGAATTTGAGGTTTTCCTCCTAGTGCAACATAAATCCTCAACTTAACTTATGCATTTTCACGATCATGTCATGCAATATAAGCCCTAACTCATTTTACGATTTCGAGGTTGTCGTTCGTCACGACCCAAATCCTTATATCTTCCAGGCTCTTTGTATGGCAGTGTCATACAAATATAGGTCCTAATTAATAAAATTGACAGGATGAAATATTTAAATAGTTTTTCTTCTCAAAATTGAAACCAAACCATAGGATAGCTTTTGAAGTCGCCGAGGTTCTCCTCAGGATCTGTGACAACCCCAAGTTTTTCTTCCATTAGATTCTAAAATAAAATGTTTCAAATTTGAGACATTCCCCTTCATACCTTTTTGCCCAATCTTTGAAAATCCCTATCCTTATAAACACTTTGAAGAAAATTTCTCCTGATTTTTATCAAGAGTTTTCTTAGGTGACTTTAGTTTTCTAAGATGTAATTACCTATAGGGGTGTGACCTTATGTCAAACCTTAAAGAACAAGCTTAATATAAACCCTATTTAATTTTTGTATTAAATAAGGGAACTTGTTGGTCAACATAAAAAATGATTTTTTACAGACTTAAACAGATTTCATAAATTCCTTAGTTTTTTTAATCGAGCCTTACTAATAAGTAGTGTGTACTGACCAAGGAAAATATGTTGAGATTTTTATACATATTTTGTACTAATATTGATGATATTGCACTTTAAAGAAGGGTATTTTTGATGTTTTGTTGCAGGTATGTTGAATTATGGTCATTAGAGCAAAAAGATGCAAAAAGGAGCGAATTTGGAGCAAAAAGGACCAAAATATGAAGATTAGAACTAGGGCAGTGACGACAAGCCCAACGGCACCGACGGTGAGTTTTTCCCGAAAGTCCAGAATCAAATATTCTAGAAGGCCGCCGACGGTGCCATTGAGGCCGCCGACGGCGAGAACGATGGTTCTCTTAACAGGTGCATTGAATGTGGACGATTTTTTAAGGGACACTTAGGCACCTCTTGGAAAACTCTTCTACAACTTTAAGAGAAACATTTAGTCCAAAAAAAAAATAGAGGAGAGCTCTGTGGTGGTGTCCGCTGAGTTTTTATTGTTTGTAGAGTGTAGAGAGTTTAATTTAGGGTTAGTACTTTGAAGAACTCCTTAAGAGATTGTAAGAGTGGAGGGAAAGTGAGAGATTTCTTCCTTCTTATCACTTTGAAGAAGAATTCTGCGTGCTGTAAAGAAAGGAAGAGATTCAGAGGAACTTCGAGGATTTTTCTTGTGGAGGAATTAGAGATAAGTGGTGTTTACTTATTGAAGTTTGTATGACTTTGCTTTTATATATAAGTTCTAAGTTTTGTTGTATCTTATCTCATGAGTTCTGAGTAGTTTTCTCTGTCATTCTCCTTGTCTTGAGATTTTGTGAAATGGTGATTTGAATTGGTTGAGCCTTGAGAATGTTAAACAAGTTGTGATGATCTTTTCACTTCGATCTTAATTTACTTTCAATCTGGCCAATTGATTTG
>JXCR01129877.1:90372-106195 GCA_002079205.1 Phalaenopsis hybrid cultivar
TATTAGTGACAAATAAGCAATCTGAACTATATTGTTGTGATTAAGTATTCATATTCTAAATCTTAGTTCGTAGCCTCTAGTATTACTCCTTGTGGGATCGATATCCAGGACTCCATTAGAGCCCTGTATTATTTGAGCAATACGTATACTTGCGTTGATAAGTGTGACTTTGCAATTATTGAATATTTTATACACATTTTTATCAAATTTATAACCGTTGTCAACTTTTTGGTGTCGTTGCTGGGGACTTAAATATTCTAGCAACAAAATCAAATTCTTGTATTTTAAGCATATATAAATTTGCTATTAAGTTTTTGGCACCATTGTCGGGAGTAAAAAAAATCATAATTAGAGTAACAGACAAATTAGGACTATTAGAAAACTTTTACTTGAATTGCAACTTATTTTCATACATAGTTAACTATTTTTTTGTGTACTGAATTCAATTGTATGCATAAATTTTGACTTGAAAATCTTATACCCTACGATTCAAAATTAGAATGCACTGTTAGGAAAATAGAAAATAAAGAAAAGAACCTAGAAATTCTGACACAATGGAAAATAATGTGAACAAACAAGGAATAGAAAATGAACATCAACTGAGACCTCTACGAGATTATGCAAATCCTACAGTAGATGAAATTCACTTATCTATCAAAAATCCTAATGTAGTTGTTAATTCATTTGAGCTTAAACCTGCTATTATCCAAATTGTACAAAACAATCAATTCGGTGGTACATCAAATGAAGATCCTAATTTACATCTCGCTAGTTTTTAAAACTTTGTGCTACCTTTAAATATGACAGAGTTTCGAATGATTCTGTTAGACTTAGACTTTTTCCTTTTTCACTTAGGGATAAGGCTAAGATGTGGTTAAATTTGTTAGCACCTGGATCTATTATAACTTGGGGAGAACTTTCACAGAAATTTCTATCTAAATATTTCCCTCTATCCAAAACTGCTAAACTTAGAAATGACATAACATCATTTTGTAAGATTGATGGAGAGTCAATATATGAAGCTTGGGAGAGATTTAAAGATCTTCTTAGGAAGTGCTCTCATCATTCATTACCAGATTGGTTGATAATTCAAACTTATTATAATGGATTAGTGGGATCTCTTAGATCGATTATAGATGTTATTTAATGTCAAAACCTTTTGATGAGGCTTATTTGTTAATAGAAGAGATGGCTACCAAAAATTTTCAATGGCCCTCTGAAAGGGTAAATCCTAAAAGAGTAGCTAATATCCACGATTCTGATGCAATATCTATGTTAGCTTCACAGATTGTTGCAATATCAAAGAAATTAGATCACTATGTAACGAATTATTCTACAACACCTACTATAATGGAAGATAATTCATTTGGGCAATTTATGGATGTTCAACCTTTGTATGAGACTTTAAATGTGATTAACAATAGCCCAACAATCCTTATTCAAACTATTATAACCCAGGTTGGAAGAATCATCCTAATTTTAATTGAATAAATATTCTTCTACAAATCAATAATGGGCGAACAACCCAGTGAACCCATTGGGAAATTCATCCAACCAAGGAAATGTTAATTATACATTCTTATTCTTCAGTATTTAACAGTAACACTCAATTTAAGGAAAAAAAGTTGTCTATGGAAGAGATGATACTAAACATGGGTCAACAATTGCATAATCAAGGAAATCAATTACAAATTCAAAGAAACCAGTTACAAAATCAAGGAACTGCTACCAAGAATATTGAAAACCAATTGGGGCATATCGCTACTGCGCGTAGTAAACAAACATTGGGAACTTTTCCTAATACTGTGGAACCTAATCCTAAATATCAAGGAAAAGAACAGATAACAGTGATACAGCTATGAAGTGGAAATGAATTGGAAACAAGAGTGCAGAAAAAAATAGAAACTGAAAAAGAGAAAGTGGATACAGAGAAAGAAAATGATCATGAATACCCAGATTTAGAATATCCACTTATACCAATGAAAATTACTGTGGAGAAACCTCCACCACCGTTTCCTCAAAGATTAAAACAACACAAAAAGGATAAACAATTCTCCAAGTTTTTAGAAATCCTTAAAATTTTAACTGTAAATATTCCTTTAGTACAAGCTTTAGAGCAAATGCCCAATTACGTAAATTTAGGAAAGATATTATGAACAAGAAAAGGAAGTTCATTGATAATGAGACTGTTGCACTTAACAAAGAGTGTGGTGCAATTATTCAAAAAAAGCTTCCTAAAAAATTAAATGATCTAGGTAGTTTCACTATACCGTGTGTTATCGGTGAAAAATTTTATGGAAGAGCTTTATGTGATTTATAGTTTCACTATACCGTGTGCTATCGGTGAAAAATTCTATGGAAGAGCTTTATGTGATTTGGGATCCTGGAAGTTTCACTATACCGTGTGCTATCGGTGAAAAATTCTATGGAAGAGCTTTATGTGATTTGGGAGACAACATTAATCTTATGTCTCTATCGATTTTCAAAAGATTAGGATTAGGAGAAGTCTCACCTACTTCTGTAACTCTTCAGAATTTTCAAAAAACTAGGATTAGGAGAAGTCTCACCTACTTCTGTCATTAATCTTATGCCTCTATCATTTTCAAAAGACTAGGATTAGGAGAAGTGTCACCTACTTCTGTAACTCTTCAGTTAGCAGATCGCTCAGTTACTTATCCTAAGGGAGTTATAGAAGATGTGTTAGTAAAAGTTGATAAATTTATCTTTCTATGAATTTCATTGTTTTAGACATGGAGGAAGATAAATAAATACCTATCATTTTAGGGAGACCATTTTTAGCTACTAGAAAAGCTATGATAGATGTTCAAGAAGATAAAGAAATACCTATCATTTTATGGAGACCATTTTTAGCTACTGGAAAAGCTATGATAGATGTTCAAAGGATATGGAGGAAGATAAAGAAATACTTATCATTTTAGGGAGACCATTTTTAGCTACTGGAAAAGCTATGATAGATGTTCAAAAAGAAGAATCGTTTTAGGGAGACCATTTTTAGCTACTGGAAAAGCTATGATAGATGTTCAAAAAGGAGAATTAATGAGAGTAAACGATCAAGAAGTGACTTTTAATATTGTAAAATCTATGAAATACCTTGCTGTTGAAAGAGATAAAAAGACCATTTTTAGCTACTGGAAAAGCTATGATAGATGTTCAAAAAGGAGAATTAACTATGAACACCATTTTTAGCTACTGGAAAAGCTATGATAGATGTTCAAAAAGGAGAGTTAACTATGAGAGGGAGATCATTTTTAGCTACTGGAAAAGCTATGATAGATGTTTAAAAAGGAGAATTAACTATGAGAGTTAATGATCGAGAAGTGACTTTTAACATTGCAAAATCTATGAAATACCCGACTGTTGAAAAAGATAATGAATGTTTTGCATGGAAATTAGTGAACATCTATTGCACCAACATTTTAAAGAATATTTTGAAGAGAAAGAGCATTTTGAAGATAAAGATGAAGTTATTTTGGACGAAATAGAAAAAGAAGAATTAAATTATGTTCAGGAAAGATTTGAGATGTTGGATATTACAGGAAATGCTGATAAGAATCTAGTTTCGTCAAGTATAAAACCACCTGAACTTGAGTTGAAAGTATTGCCTAGCCACTTGAAGTATGTGTCGTCAATTATAAAATCACCTGAACTTGAGTTGAAAGTATTGCCTAGCCACTTGAAGTATGTGATCAATTATAAAACCACTTGAACTTGAGTTGAAAATATTGCCTAACCACTTGAAGTATTTTTCTATGAAACTCATCTACATTACCTGTTATTATATCTTCAGAATTAAATTATTTGTAAGAGCAAATACTTTTGGATACATTAAAAATATATAAGAAAGCTTTTGGTTGGACCTTAGCTGATTTTAAAGGAATCAGTCCCTCGATCTGTATGCACAGAATTATATTGGATGAACAATATAAACCAAGAGTTGATCCATAAAGGAGATTAAACCCAATGATGAAAGAAGGTAAAAAAGGAAATTTTGAAATGGTTAGACACTAGAATTATATATCCTATTTCAGATAGTGCACAGAGGAAATTTTGAAATGGTTAGACACTGGAATTATATATCCTATTTCAGATAGTGCGTGGGTAGAAGAAATTTTGAAATGGTTGGACACTATAATTATATATCCTATTTCAGATAGTTCTTTGGTAAGTCCAATTCATTGTGTTCCTAGGAAAGGAGCAGTGACTGTTGAAGTGAAAGAGAATAATTAATTAATACCTATCAGACAAGTTACTGGGTGGTGTATTTGCATTGATCATAGAAAATTAAATACTGTCACTAGGAAAGATCACTTCCCTTTGCCATTTTTAGACCAAATAGTGGATAAACTTGTTGGGCACAAATATTTTTATTTTTTAGATGGTATACTGGAGCTACCATCAAATTTCTATTGCTCCTAAAGATCAAGAAAAGACAACATTTAATAGTCCTTTTGAAACTTTTTCTTTTCGAAGAATGCCTTTTGGATTATGTAATACACCTGCGACATTCTATAGAATTATGATGTCTGTATTTAGTAAGTTAATTGATGATGGATTTAAAGTGTTTATGGATGATTTCTTTGTATTTGGAACATCATTTGACGCATGCTTAAATTACCTTGAAAAATTTTTGGAGTTATGCAAAAAACTAATTTAGAAAATTGGGAGAAATGTTAATTTATGGTTGAGGAGGAATTGTGTTAGGGCATAAAATTTCAGAAAATGGTATGGAAGTAGACCCTGCAAAAATTCAAGTTATATCTAAATTAACACCTCCTACTAATGTAAGTGGGGTTAGAAGTTTTCTTGGACATGTTGGTTTTTACAGGCATTATATTAAAGATTTTTCAAAAATTACTAAACCTCTATGCCAACATTTAGAAAAGGCCAAGAAATTTGAATTTACTGAAAACTATTTAAATTCTTTTGAGTTATTACAAGAAAAAACTAATGACAACCCCTATTATAGTTTCACCTAACTGGGAAAAACCATTCGAACTGATGTGCGATGCTAGTGATTATGCTATTGGAGCTGTTCTTTGACAATTGTATGAAAAAATTTTTAAAGTTATATAATGCGCTAGTAAAACTCTTAATGATGGTCAAATTAACTCTACTGTTACTGAAAAAGAGTTATTGGCTATTGTGTATGCTTTTGACAAATTTAGATCTTATTTAATTGGGACTAAATGTGTTGTGCACACTGATCACTCTGCTATTAAATATCTGATGCAAAAGAAGGATGCCAAACCAAGGTTAATTAGATGGATACTTTTGATGGAAGAATTTGATTTTATGGTTATTGATTGAAAGGGAACTGATAATCAAATTACTGATCATTTGTCAAGATTAGAATATCATGAATTATCTAACACTGATANAATCTTGTGGTTATTGATAGAAAGTGAACTGATAAACAAATTGCTGATCATTTGTTAAGATCAAAAAATCATGAATTATCTGACACTGATAATGAAATTATAGACAGTTTTCCTGATGAACAACTTTATAATATTAATGAGTGGAAAATACCATGGTATGCTGTTTGTTAACTACATTGTAAGTGATATTTTGCCACCTATGCTGACATTGCAACAACAAAGGAAATTCATTCACTATATTATAAGTGATATTTTGCCACCTAGGCTGATATTGCAACAACAAAGGCGTATTTTTGGCTATAAGAGATATTTTGACACCTATGCTGACACTGAACAATAAAGGAAATTTATTAATGGTATAAAAGCATATTTTTGGGATGAGCCTTATTTATATAAACAATGTAAGGATTTGATTATGAGAAGATGTGTACNCAAATAGTTTACCTGACGAACAACTTTATAATATTAATGAGTGGAAAATTCCATCGCATATTGATATTGTTAATTATATTATAAGTGATATTTTGCCACCTATGTTGACATTGCAACAACAAAGAAAATTCATTCATGATGTGAAAGCATATTTTTGGGATGAACATAATTTATATAAACAATGTAAGGATCTTATTATGAGAGGATGTGTAACTTATGAAGAAATTGAACCAGTCATTCAGAAATGTCATGAATATGAATTTGGAGGATATTTTGGGATTTATAAAATTGCTTATAAAATTTTATAAGCTGGATTTTATTGGCCTACTCTCTTTAGAGGTGTTTACATATACATAATAACTTGTGATCGATGCCAACAAGTAGGTAATATATCTAAAAGAAATGAAATGCCTCTGAATTTCATGTTAGAAGTTGAGACTTTTGATGTTTAGGGATTAAGTTTTATGGGACCATTTATTCCTTCATCTGGGAACTTATACATATTAATTGTGATAGACTACATTTCAAAGTGGATTGAAGCACAAGCTTGACCTCGTTGTGATGCTAAAAGTGTTTCAAGATTTTTAATGGAAAATATTTTCACTAGATACGGAATGCTGAGAGTGATTATCACTGACGGAGGATCCCATTTTAGGAATAAATACATTCAGAGATTGGCAGAATAGTTTAATATTATTTATAGAATCTCTACTTCCTATCACCCTCAAACTGGTGGGTTAGCTGAAGTTTATAATAGATAGATTAAACAAATACTTGAGAAGACTGTAAACCCTAGTAGAGTAGATTGGTCTACTAGACTGCGCATTATGGGCTTACAGTACTGCTTATAAAACTCCTATTAGAATGACTCCTTACAGGCTGATTTTTGGAAAACATTATGGGCTTACAGGACTGCTTATAAGACTCCTATTGGAATGACTCCTTACAGACTAATTGTGAGCTTACAGGACTACTTATAAAACTCCTATTAAAATGACTCCTTACAGGCTGATTTTTGTAAAGACTTGTCACATACCAGTAGAATTGGAGCATAAAGCATATTGGGCAATTAAAGAATTCAATTATAATTTAAAAGATGCTAGTGAGAAGAGATTGTTACAAATGAATGAATTGAAAGAATTAAGAAATGAATCTTATGATAACGACATAATTTATAAGGAAAAACTTAAGTTATGGCATGATCGGAAGATTAACTAGAAGAACATTGAACCAGGACAAGAAGTTTTGCTTTACAATACAAGGCTGGAGTTATTCCCAGGGAAATTGAAATCTCGTTGGTTAGGACCCTTTACTGTGACTCAAGTTTATACTTACGAAGCTGTTGAAATTGAAGATGAAAAAACTGGGAATAGATTTAAAGTAAATGGACACAGATTAAAGCCGTATTTTGAGGATAAAAGACTAAATTTTAAAGAGGTTTTAATGGTCAGTCAACCTGAGTAATACCTGAAGAAGTCAGGCTGACGACGTTAAACAAAGTGCTTTATAGGAGGCAACCCATAGTTATCTTTATTTTTATTGTGATTATAGTGTTTTTATTTAAAATTATCATTATTTTATGATAGTATTATACTCTACTACTCATATTTACCCTTGAATCATCATAAAAATTTGATCCACAGAAAAAATTGGAACGCATTCGGACCAGAGCGAAACTGTGAAATGTTTGACTTGGGCGCCGACGGCAAGCTCGACGTTGCTGACAGTAGGTTTTTCCTGAGAGTCCAGGCAATTAATTCTAAAGGCTCATCAACGGCGCCATCGACATTGCCAACGGCGAGCACGACGAGATGACGGTTTCCGGAGTTTGAAATGACGGTTTTTGGCAGTTTTAGGCGGAGTACTCCATATAAACTTCCAAATTCCATTCTTAAGTTCGTATTACCCCAAAAACAAATTGAAACTCCACCGAATTCATCCCTATGGCATCCAATTCCACTAAAAACCTTAGATTTTGAGTGTTTAACTGGAGAAAGTTCATTAGTTCTGAGGCGCAGCGAATCTTCAATAAAGTGCTGACAAAGAGGGGGTTAATCAAAGAAAGAGGATTCGTGAATCGAGGATTGAACTATCCTTTGACAACAATTGAAGAGATGATTGTGCAACAATGATGGGAAGTGTTGTGCTACACTACAGTCGTCGTAGTTGTTCCTGTGGTGAAGAAGTTTTATGCTAATTTGCATGGAATTAATCAGGGAGTCATCTTTGTGCGAGGTAGATGGATAACTTTTACTCCTGCACAGATTAATGAGTTATATATGATCGAGAATGTTTCTGTCTACTGTTATTCCAACTTCGTCCCAACAAGAAACCTAATGAATGAGATCTACCAATATTTAACGAACCAGACCGAAGATTGGGAAGTGAGAGAAAACGAGTATGTTAGTTTTTGTACGACAATTCTAAATTCTATTTCTAAACACTGGCACTTCTTCATTTTTGTAAAACTATTACCGAGGATGAGGATCAGCAAAGTTACCAAGGAAAGTGCTATTATGAATTACTGCATCCAAATGGGACTGCCGATCGATGTTGGATCAATAATTGTGAAGTTTGTTTTGGGCCTGATCTTTCATGGATCAACTTATGGGCTTGGACATCCTTCAACAATTTCCTTACTTTGCAGTCTGTTTTAAGTATCTTATAAGAATTGGGAAAAAGTACTTCTACCATGGAAGCCTTTGGACCCAACCGAGAAGTTCCCAGCCAATGAAGATGAGAATGATATGATTATTATTGTGGATCAATCGGCTCAGAATTCACTTCCTATTCAGAATTTAGTTCCAGAAAAGACACTAATGATCCTTCACAGAATCAAGAAACTAGAGAAAGAGGTACAAAATGTTATGAATGCAATTAATAATATCTCTGATTTTTTTTATCATCTAGATTGGAGGATGAAAGAGCATTTTGATCACTCTGGACATATCGAAGGAAGTTTGATATGGTTGATGAGGAAGATGGGATTGATAGAAGAGGACTCTACTGATGAATTCTCATACTGACCCTTCTATAACCTCTTCGTTCATATTCGGTTAATGGGTGATATCAGAGGGGAAACAAGCACAGAATCGAAAGAGTAGTAGATTTACTTTGCCACCTGTATGTCTAAGTGTGTGATTTGATTTGAACTTATGTGCTTAGGTCACTTTGTAGATTTGCTTTTAGATCTCAGTATAGTTGAGATTGAGCATATGATGTTTGTTTTCAGTATTTAGAGTATTGTGGCTTGGATTGCGACGTTGAGTTGTTATATTGAGGTTGAGAAAATACCAACCTTATGTGTGTTGTATAACGTGTATTGTAACTCTTGGAATTTATATATATTTGTAAGGTTTTGTGTTGTGAATGTTTATTTGGGTTAGTACATCATTTAATCACTTAAAATTTATGTCTAGAATGATTGAATGGATGTCGTCGAGGCTTGAGATTGATCAAAGTCAGAAAAATCTGGAAATTGAACCATTTTTAAAATCTCGCCGATGGCGCCATCAACACAACCGACGATGGATTTTTCCCAAGACTTAGGCTATTTAATTCAATAGAGCTCGTTGATGGCGCAGAAGCCCTGCCAACTGCGAGATCCTGAAAAAAAAACACTTTTAACTGCGATTTTGACCAGTCAACCTCCACTATTCATCATTCCCTTCCTCTTAAAAAATGAAAATTTTGATCTAGGGCTTGAATATCTTGGATTTGGGGTGATTTCAAGGCATTTAGCACCATATTTTATCATCTCTCGGTAAGAGCTTCACTCCAAATTAAAAATATTTGATTTTTATCTTGAATTTATTCCACATTGAAAAAATCCAAAAAAATTGAGAATGTGAAGAAAATATTTGGAAGAAATTCATGGAATTTAGACTTGAACTCTTAGAGTCACTCTTGGAAGCCATTATTTGAGTATTTGAAGTGTATTTGGCAATTTTTTTCATAATTTTGATTAGATTGGCATGGCTCCACGACAAAAGAGGCGACTTGAGTTTGACGAGTCTCGCTTCGTCAATGCGAAGGCTCGGTTGAGATTTACTTCAGTATTTAAAGGGAAGAAATGTATAAAAGATCGTGTTTTTGAGAGTCCGGGAGGAGAAGTTGAATGAGTTATTACCGCATGGAGGTGGGAAAACTTCTGTTATACCACCAATAAGGCTGTTGTGAATATTGTGAAAGAATTTTATGCCAATACGTTCTATTCTGAGGATGGAACCGTTCGAGTAAGGGGTTTTTCTGTTGAGTTTAGTGCCACCCGCAATAACTCATTTTATGAAGTCCCAGACTCATGTAGCTGCAATTATGAAACCTTCAGTATAATGGAAGGCCCACTGAACGATGTCATCAAATTTCTCACTGATGGGAAAGGGACATGGAAAATAAAGCAACGAGAAAGGGTAAATTTTCTTGCTTCCATGTTGAATGTCATATCTAAAGTGTGGCACTATTTTATTTCCACTACTCTATTACCTACCTATCACCATAGTGAGGTAACAAGAGATAGAGCTATTCTGAATTTCTTTATTCAGATAATTGAACAATAAATTATAGGAGAATTATTTATAAGAATATATTGACCACGGCAAAGAGTGAATCAAGTGGAGGTCTGGGACATCTTGGCCTCATTTATGCACTTTGCCAACTTTTTGGAGTTGAAGTTGGAGATGATGAAGAATGGGTTTACCTTATGAAACCCTTTAATAAAGCTAATTTGAAGACATATGAATCCCATGAAAAAGGGAGATTGAGGAGTAGGAGTCAAGAACATTCTACTAGTAGAGATATCCCCTCTACTAGTTATGACCTTCCTTCCTCTAGCTCCCCTATCCTGAACGATTTAATGAATGAGTTAACCTTGCAGCGAAAGAGTATAGAGAAAATAAATGAAAGAATTGGGGGATTAGAACATAGACAAGATTATGATTGTGAGTATCAACAGAGGCATTTTGACTTTGAGATATCTTACTACGAAGCTCAGGCCCGACACTACAGAGGTGAGCCTGATGTTACTTTTGTTGAATGTCATCGTTATACTTAGTATCAGCCCAATCCACCTGCTGACCAGGGAGACATAGATATAGTATTGGATTTTTATATATGATAGTAATTGATGTACTTTTATCTTTGTAATTTTTTAATAGAGATAGATGTTTGTTTGTTTGTACTTTCATTTTTATTTTTATATTGCAGTTGGATAATTTTTATATATTATTATAAATGTTTAGTGTGGTAGTTGAAATTTGCATATGTAGTTATAATAGATTTTGTTTAATAATATTTAAAATTGTAATGTTTTTTTTATTTACATTTTAATATATTTGTAATTAATTTTTGTTTAGTATTGTGGATGTGTTAGTGAAATATTGTGTTTGTATAATATTTAGTTTGTACCTATTTCAAAATTTCATTACCCAAAAATTTTCTAATGATTTATATGTATAAAAAGCTCCTAATATTACAAACCAGTTGAAGTTAAAATTTTGAGAAGGAACTGCAAAATTTTCAGAATGATGAAAATGCCTAAAGTACTAGGTATGATTTATATTTAGAATCTTTCTTTCCACCTCTATCATTCCATATTGAAAAATTTAAGTTTGGGGGAGGCAAGAAAAAGATTACCTATTGGATGTTCTCAATTTTAATATTTTCAAAAATTATTAATATGATTTTTTTGTAGTGAATTTAATTCAGATAACTATATTTATGTAGATATTTAAATATTATGGTAGATTTAAAGGAATATTTTTATAAGGAAAATTAATTTTGTAGATTAAGATATTTAGTATATGAGAATAAGACTATAGTTAACTATTTAAAGTAAGGAAAGCTATATTTTGAAATATTAAGAATCATAGAAATTCATTTGAGAAGAAAAGATTGGGGCCCAATGATGTAAAACCTATGAAATACTTATAAGGTAAAGGAATGCTTTGAGTTTCAAATTTAGGGAAAGAAAGGTGATGTTCAATATAATTAAAGGCTATCCAAATATAGTAATCCTCATTTGAAAAAAAAAATGAAAGGATTGCAACAATCCATAAAAAGAAAAGGAAAAATATATATATAGGGTTGAATGCAATCCAAATGATATATATATATATATATATATATATATAAAGTGAGGAGAAGCTTGAGGAGATGCCTAATCAAAAATTAGCTTCACTTGGACCTACCTAAAGAGAAAACCTAAATACATTCCTGAATTTATATTTATGGAATAGCATTATTTACTAGTAGTGTTCTCATGAATTTCGTATTATTTGAATATTCTATGTGACTTGATATTACAACATATACTCATTCATGAAATGAATAGAAAACTAGAACTCTTAAACTTGATGACTAGATAGTCTTGTACCTACAGAGTTAATTTAATTACTTGAAATTTTTTCTAAAAATCTCACTATGGTATTTACTTAAATCAAACTTATAGTATTTCTAAATTAAAACTTTACTACAATAGATTATAACTTTTATGCAGTACTATAATTACTTGAGGACAAATAATAGTTAAGTTTTGGGGGATTTTTACCAAAGAAAAATTTGTCGAGATTTTCATACCTATTTTATACTAATATTGATGATATTGCACTTTAAAGAAGGGTATTTTTATGTTTTGTTGCGGGTATGTTGAATTATGGTCATTGGAGCAAAAAGATGCAAAAAGGAGCGACTAAAAATATAACCAAAATGTGGAAATTTGAACTAGGGCGACGACGGCGAGCCCAACAGCGCCGATGACAGGTTTTTCCCGAGAGTCCATAATCAAATATTTTAGAAGGTCGTTGACGGCGTCATCGAAGCCACCAACAGTGGGAATGGCGGTTCTCTTAACAGGTGCATTGAATGTGGACGAATTTTTAAGGGACGCTTAGGCAACTCTTGGAAAACTCTTCTATAACTTTAAGAGAAACATTTACGCCATAAACAAAAGAGAGGAGAGCCCCATGGTGGTGTTTATTGAGTTTTTATCGTTTGTAGAATGTAGAGAGTTTAATTTAGGGTTAGTATTGTGAGGAATTCTTTGAGAGATTGTAAGAGTGGAGGGAAAGTGAGAGATTTCTTCCTTTTTGCCGCTTCGAAGAAGAATTCTATGTGCAGTAAGGAAAGGAAGAGATTCAGAGGAACTTCAAGGAGTTTGCTTTTGGAGGAATTATGATAAGTGGTATTTACTTATTAAAGTTTGTATGACTTTGTTTTTATATATAGGTTCTAAGTTTTGTCGCATCTTCTCCATGAGTTCTGAGTAGTTTTCTCTGTCTTTCTCCTTATTTTGAGATTTTGTGAAATGGTGATTTGAACTGGTTGAGCCATGAGAATGTTAAAGAAGTTGTGATGATCTTTTCACTTTGATCTTAATTTACTTTCAATTTGGCCAATTGATTTGTTAAAATATGTTGAGTTTTACAATTAAATTGAAGATTACATCAAAGATTTTGGGAGGTCAAAGTCCTTGAAAGTTGGGTGCAAATAAATAGGGAAATAAAATTATCGGGCGTACAATTGGAGATTTTAGAGTGACAGACTAAAATCCTCAATTTGGTCCTATCATTTGGGTGCTGAAGTGTAGATGTTAGCCCTCAGGCGAGGGGAATGTGGGAGCTCTGAAGTGAGAGCCGGTATCCTTCCATCCTAGTCGCAGATTTAGTAACCAAGCATAGGATTAATCAATGTTCTTTATGCTTGGACCAATGGGTAAGGAACAGGTATGCTTCTATTTGGCAGAATACAATTTTAACTAATTCACTTTATCCATTCACTTTAATTTCTTGGCAAAGAGAAGGATGCTTTTTTATATATTGAATTTCACATTAGAAACTTTATTAGTAGAATTAGTTAATTAAGAGTTTGTTAAAATTACATATTTATTTCAATTGCCTATTAATGACAAATAAGCAATTTGAACTATATTGTTGTGATTAAGTATTGATTTTCTAAATCCTAGTTCGTAGCCTCTAGTATTACTCCTTGTGGGATCGATATCCAGGACTCCATTAGAGTCCTGTATTACTTGAGCGATATATATACTTGCGTTGATAAGTGTAACTTTGCAATTATTGAATATTTCATACACATTTTTATCAAATCTATAACCATTGTCAAGTTTTTGGCGCCAATGCTGGGGACTTAAATATTCTAGCAACAGTATCAAATTCTTATTTTTTTAAGCATATGTAAAGTCGATGTCATGTACCCTTTAGGATAGATGCATTACGTATGGTATTAGGCTCGTTTATTTAAACTACTGAGGATATGAGATTGTTATGGTCTTATATTTTCAAATTTTAAAATAGTACTTTTTTCCCAAATTATATATAAAAATTAAATTAAACCAGCGTCGGGATATCCATTCCGACAACCGACAACCGACAACCGACAACATACAATTTGGCGACCGACACACCTCTTCATATGCAATGCCATGTTGTACTCTTCTCATTTGATAATCAACATTGTGAGATGTTCTTGATTCAAAATCACCTATTATGTTCTGCATTGCTATGAGATCTGAATGTTAAATCATTAACTGTTCCATAATATTTTTAAGTGAAACCGAATGTCTTGCAGCTAGTGTGGAGGGTCTATAACTACTTCCACTTCTAGATTTAGCAAGTTATTCAAATTTATGCACTTTGGGTTCTTCAATGGGTTTCATTGGTTGTAACATTTCTTCATTTTTATCAAATTGTACTACTGATTGTTCACATAAAGTCAAAATCAGGGCAGGATATCTCAAACCACTAGTTGTCCCACTTCTAGTAATGCTTTGAGCATTCTACACAATAAGAGCACCAATAACAACTGTCATTTGTTGAATACAAAAATTTAGTACTACTCTTTCCTTAGTTGCTTCACTCAGGTGATTATTTGGAGAAATTTTGAAGAGATAAAGTAATTTCATGCTTTAGATTAAATATTTAATATGGAAGTGGAGAGATAAACTTTGTCATTATTCTTAATCTTCCATTTTCCCCTTCCATCAGAAAGTTTGGCAATTACTTCATCAAGTGATGGATCAAAAATCACAAAAGAAGCATACTCACAATGAGATTCAGTCTGCAGCCCATAAAATGCATTTATTCTTTCATGAGTAAATTCAACATGTTTACCTCAAAAATAAATGTACTCATGCGTAGTTACCCACAGGTTAGCATAAAACTCTTGAATCATAGGAACAATGGCTATTGTAGTGAAGTGGCAATAGGTTTCCCACTTCTGAGCAATTATCAACCTTTCAATTTGTCCTTCTGGGTTTGCAAATGCACGTTTCCAAATCAATTTTTTGGTCCCCATCATAGTATTATAATTATACCGAGCCTTCAAATTTATGAATTGACTCGCATCAAAATTTCCCGAAGGCTTTTCTCTCTTTACTCTTGGAGCCATAGGAATTTCTAAATAATTTTGCATAAAATCAAAATAAATTTGCAATATCATAAATCGAACTGCAAAAGTTAGAGTATTTGGTAAGAAACTTTTCATAATGGGTTCTCTTTAATTTTTTAGATTTCTATAATGTAAGAAAAATCCATGGTGAAAATAAAAAAATTCTAAGTTAAAGTGAAGCTCTTACCAAGTGAAGATAGAATCCAAGGCTTTTTAGCCTTAAAATCTCCTCAAATCCACCAAATAGTAAGCCATAGGTCGAGTTTTGGCCTTAGTTTAGAGGTAGGAGAAGACTCAAGCAGTAAAAATGGTATTTTATTGTGGTTTATTGAGATTTTAAATAATTTTAGGCATTTTTGGGAAACTGGCGCCTCAGGCGCCAAATCTGGCTCCAACAACAAAATTTTTCAGATTTCGATTTTCTTTAGAAATCTGGTACATACAACACCAATTCATCCTTCAAATGACTTAATTAAACACTTATAGTCATAATTAAAAATTTTCTAACTCACAAACAACACAAAACTCACATTGTCGGCACTATTTTTTGGTGTGGGGTTTGCCCGTAAGAAGGTGTCGGTCATCGGAATTGA
>JXCR01129879.1:15431-27735 GCA_002079205.1 Phalaenopsis hybrid cultivar
ATCTCACTTATGGATTATATGGGTAAAGACCCTTGGAGGCAACTTAACTTAATTAAGGAATTTAATTAATTTGATTTTTAAGGAATGGGCTTGTAGTGTTTTGAAAGGTTTTAAATCAATTATAAGTTATTTTCTAAACCTCATTAGACAACATTTTGATTAAGCCTAGATCACTACTAAGCCCTTAAAACTTAATGGGTTGATTTGTAATTTTAAGAAAAAGGGTTTTCAATATTTATATTCTTAATCCTTATCATGAATTATAAATCATCTCAAAACCATTAGTTGGGGCTTAAAATCCGTGAGTTATGATCTTCTAAAATCAAACCCCCACCTTAATATCTTTTTATTTAAATATTCTTCTAAATTTCATTAATTTTGAAATATTACAAATTTGTCATTTATAAGTTCAAAGTGAGATTGATTACTACCATTTATCCCTTCCATATTTCAGTCATCAAAATATAACAATTAAGATTATTTATTGCCCATTTAGCCTTTTGGTTAAGCCTAAATATTAATTAAAGCTTAATTTCCAAAATTTACCCTTTGACCCCTAAGGCCTCAATACCCTATAATTCATTAATTTAGACTCAACTGACTTGAAAATTATATGTTACCTCACTCATGGGTTATTTAAGACATCAAAAAAGAAAATGTGATTTTTATTAATTTATTTAATTTTTATAATTATTTTTAATGCAAAAATAGGGATTTTCAATGAAAGTTTAATAACACAATCAAAATAAGATTTCTATCCTTAAGAAAATTATTGGAGGTTTACCTAGGTCAGAGGACCACTTGGACCAATTTTAATGAATTATAGTAGATTAATTTATTTATTAAAATTATTTGTTTATTTTGAGTATATATTAAATATAAAACATTATTAAAGTAGAAAATTTGGTTTAAATCTCTCTAAGCCCAAGGAACCCAAAGAAATAAATTTTAATTTTTTTTAAAATTATATTTTAATTATTGGAATTATTTTAGTGAAAAATTAGAGAAAAGTAATTTTTAAGCTTTTAAAATTAATAGCTTGAACTTGAAAATTAGGAAAATTATTTTAATTAGTCCCAATTGATCAGGAAGCCAAATGTGACATTTTAGTATATTTTTACAATTTTTCAATTTTTATAATTTTTAATTATTTAAAGGCTTAAAAATGGCTTAAGAAAAAAGAATTTATTTTAATTCAAATTTTATTTTTCTTAGGTTCCTCTAGTCATAAAGAGCTCCCAAAACAAATTTGGTGATTTTTTTAGTTTTGTTTTAGTTATTAGAATTATTTTAATCCCAAAAGTGTGATTTCACTTAAGTAATCCATTTGAGTGTTCAAATTAACTCCAATTGACTTGAAATTTTTCTGGGGAGCTCCCCTAACATTAAATTACAGTGTGGAAAATTTTTTATGTCATTTATATTTATAATTACTCTAAATTAATTTTCTTTCATTTTTAGGATTGGTGACAATTAGGATTATTTTTAATGAGTTAAATCAAGTTTATAATTTTTCTAGGATCCTCTAACTACAGTGAACCTACCAAAATAAGTTTTGTATTTTTATGATGATTATTTTAATTATTAAAAATTTTATACCAAAATAGAGACCATTAACTTGGAAATTAGATATCTATGCCTAGAGATCTCCTCTAACCTTTGAAAAAATCAGAAAAAGCATCCTCATAACAGATAGAATCAAAGTCCCAAAGATCAAGTCATGGTGAAATGTCTATGCAAATGGAGAATCAAAATAAAAAAACTATTTAATTAATTAAAAATTATACATGAATCAAATGGACATGAAAATATGTCCACATTGTTCTCCTCTGTTCACTGAGTAGGAGAATATTTTTATTTTATTTTTGTGATTTTTCTACACAAAGATATGCATTTTTGAAGGTCTGGCCACTAAATAAATAAAGTAAATCTCTATTTATCTACTTAAGTGACGCGGTGCCACCTCAACCTAGACATCTCCGAAGTTCCACGCGGCGCGCTCCCATGTGACGCCGCCATCCAAGCGACACTGACTTGGCTTACCGTTCGTGTTCCGTTCCTTCGTCCGGTGTGATCTCGTCCGTCCATCCAATGCACGCTCAGTCCAATGGCTACAGCTCATCGTACCCAAAGCCCCTAGCCCGAGAATCGTCCACCTTCATTCCCTAATATCTCTCTTGATCCCTAACTAAATTAAGTGTGATTTGTTCTTATCGACTCGTCTTAATGAGACACACATATTCATACAGTTAATCAAACCCTAAATCAATTCTATACTCATGGAGATTTAAATGAAGGTCGGGTTAGGGTTTGGATTCAATACCTTGGTCCAAGATGGGAAGCCTCAATTGGTTGGATGCTTGTGGAAGCTTCATGGGTGTCCAAAGAGCCTAGGGATGGAGCCTCAAGCAGTGGTGAATTGCATAGACCAAATTTTGACCAAGGCCAATTCGGGGTGTTGATCAAATTCTACCCTAGGGTGGTCTGGTGATGGGGCTTTTGTGGGGGACCTTCTTCTGTTGCTGTGGGGATGGTGTAGGTGCAATTAATTTGGATTTGGTGGAGGTTTCGGGGGTGTCCTGTTCGGTCTTGAATTTGAGCTCTAAAATTGAGCTCGAGCAGTAGGCTAGAGTGGCTAAGGATGGTTGGGTTAAGCTCAATAGGTCTTAAGGAAACTCTGGAATTAATTTGACATAGTCTCCCCAAGGAAATTCAAGCTCTCTTTCTTTGGCCATGAAGGGTGGGTATAAATAGAGGGGGAAGGAGAGGCCATCAAGGGCAATTGGTGGGTGCCCTAGATTGCTTATGTGGATGCCAACAAGGTGCAAAAATCCAATTGGGATGAGATAGCTTGGATGGTTTTAAATTTGAGTTTTAGTCATGGGGAAGCACTTGGCCATGGCTTTTCTGGCGGCCTAGGTGGTCGGCCGGCCAGGCTCAGGTCACCATCCAGTCCAGGGAGGTCAGGGCTTGGTTTTGGTGAAGTCAATTAGGGTTGGCTATGTGTAAAGGTATTGAATTGACATAGTATGGGGGAAGGGTTATTTTGGGTCAATTTGGGTTAAGACCTGGATTTGGGTTGGGCTCAACCACCAAGGCTGGTTTGGGTGCTGAGAGTAATCAGATAGGTCAGCTTAATCAGCATGGTGAGGTTTCTATCCAAAGAAATTTGGCTAAACATGGGTTAGAGTGATTCATGGAAGGGGTTAAGTGAATCTTAAGGATATTTGAAAGTGACTTGGCCTCTTTCCAATAATAGTATGGTGATGTGGCATGGCTCTCATGGCTTACCTATGGCTTGAGAGTGGCTTCATGGCTTGATCTTGGCTTGGTCAACTTTCATGAGGATAGATTTTTGAATTTATGAAATATTTGTGTGGAGTTTGGCATGATGCTTGATTAGAATGATTTGATTTTGTATTTAGGACTTTAGGAATGATTTTAATTAAATGGATGATGAAGAGAAAGAATTGTGATGTGGGCTTTGGACTTGGGCTTTTGAAATTAGATGTAGTGGGCTAGGGCTTTTTAAATTGAAATTAAAATTGGGCTAATTGAATGTTAAGTTTGGTGTAAAAAAATGTGATGAAGGCTTTGAGAGAATTTCAAGTGATTTTGAATTGAATTGGGGGGTTAATTTGGGGAATTTAGACAAATGGTTAAAATTGGGACTTCTTGATTTGGGTAAAATTGTGCTTGAAATTGGATCAAAATGGGATTGAATTTTATTTAGATTAGGATTGGGGGTACTGAATTTTGATTTGGATTTGAAATTGGGCAAGATTGGGGATAATTTCGGGACATTTGGGCCATTAAGGGCAAATTGGGGCTTTTGGTTAAATTGGATTAATTTTGTTCAATTGGTCAAATTGATAATAAAAAATTAAAATTGGGAATATTTGGGATGATTTTGGAATTTTTGGAAATTTTTAGAATATTTGGAATTTTTAGGTCATGGGGGTATTTTGGTAAGTTTGGCAATTTTTTGGGGTATTTTAAAATTTTGATAATTTTGGTGAGGTTTTGTCAATTTAGGTAGAGGTGAGGGTTTGAGATGATTTTTGGATAATTTTGGGATTTTTGGCAAAAATTGGGGTTATTAGGGTATTTTGGTAATTTGGTGATCTTGGGTCAAAATGGGCCAACAAGCCAGAAAGCCATACCAAACCAATAGGATCCATGTGAGGACCCATTTTGGTTGCTCAATATGCTGGTTTTAACCCTCTTAGGCAAAGACTAGGGGTATAGGGTCATCCACATGAGCTTTCCAAAAGAAGTAAGAGACCAACTTAAGGGAACTTAGGTTTTAGGGTATGTGAGAGAGTGTAGTGTGTGCAAGTTAGCCCCACCAAAACCAAATCACCCAGGGTTAGTCCTAAGGTCTGGCCATCCTATGGGGGACTCCTCTTGAGCTCCTCCATATTGACCCCACCTACTAAGTGCTAGAGGTCAGGACCAATATGTGGAACTTCAAGTTGAGCAAAGAAGGGTTTAAAATTTCTAATGGTGAGGGTTCCTTTTCCCCGAAGGTTGATATTATTGTTAAGAAATTTGGAAGCGGATGTTTGTATCCTCTTCCTCAAAAGTTGATATTATGGCAAAGCAATGTGGAAGCGGGTGTTTGTACCCTCTTCCCCGAAAGTTGATATTATTGCAAAGCAATGTGGAAGCAGATGTTTGTATCCTCTTCCCCAAAAGTTGATATTCTTGCAAAGCAATGTGGAAGAGGATGTCTGTATCCTCTTCCTCGAAGTTGATATTATATGGAAACATCACTACATTGGGAAGGAATGCTCAAGGACTCAGATCCAACCCAAGAGGAAGCAGGAGAATATCAGATTGAGAAGGAAAGCGTAAGGACTCGGATCCAACTCAAGAGCTGATTGATGACATATTACTACATTGGGAAGGAATGCTCAAGGACTCAGATCCAACTCAAGAGCTGATTGGGGATATATCACTACAATTGGAAGGAATGCTCAAGGACTCAGATCCAACCCAAGAGGTTGAGGAGGGAATCAGAAACTCAGTATTGACCCTGAGAATAATATGAACTTAGTGCAGAGAATTCGCGGTGCAACCTTATAGATATGTAGAGTGTAAAGATTGTCATTGGTGAGAAAAACTTGTGAAATTTTGTGAGACTTTGTGAGATTTTATGCAGAATGTGAAATTCTGTGGGGATGTGAAAAAAGTTGGTGCATACCGAAATAGTCGCACTCCACTGGCAAAAAGTAAGGAACCTCGAACTCGAGATAAACAAACTCAAGAAATTTATTTTATTTTCTTATTTTTTTATCATATTTAATTATCAAAATATATTTTCAAAGTTTTAATCTTTGTTGGTTTATTTTAAAAAATATTTTAAATTTTAATATCAAGCATTTGTTGTATCGTTCTTTGTTCATTATGATTTAGAACCGTCATATGGTTTCGTGGCTCTTTATCAATTGAACGAAAGGGCAATTTGACAAGCAAGTTGAAACTTGAAAGAAATTTCATTAATCTGCTTCAAATATGAGTTACAGACTGGGTACGTGCTAAAGCATCAAAAGACAACATGTTTACAACATCTGAAACACCATATGTTGAATACATATCAAAAGCTGAATATATATAATACATGTATCATCATATCAAAACACGGTGCAAAAAGGTGTCTACTGACTCTCCATCCTCGGTGGGATGAGCTCCTGATAAAGCTGACCTACTAAGCCATGCTCCAGGATAAGCACTCCTTTTACATGTACTTAGAGGTGAAACCCTCTCATAGCTCATAAGGTTGCAGTTCTTCCAATTCCAGGTCCGGATGGAACCCCTGCGTTATCTTGTTATCTCGCGTTCTTCTGAAAGTTACAGAAACTCTTGGATATCGCACTCTTGGGATGCAGTGTTTGGCCAAATCATCTCCATTTCCTTTCAAAATAAGTACTGAGCCCATTGGCAATGGAATCTCAATGGAACCTCTAAATTCTCCAAGGCCAATGACGTCAATTTCTTTTCCAAAAAGTATGTTGCTTCTGCTCATGAAAGAGACCGTACAAAATGGTCTGACGAAGTCAGGATGGTCAATATGGGGAGGAATGTAATCCCCCTTCTCATAAATATTGATTATGCAGTTGTTTGAGATGCAGTCGGGTGGTAGTACACTCCATTGAACCAGCCTCTTGATAATTCTTTTTATTGAGAAAGGCATTAGATCCACCTCATCATATATTAAGATCCTAGGGGGGTTCCCTTGCCTATCCTCAGTAAATTTGTAGCAACATCTGCATTGAATAGTTATTCTATCCTTCCCATGCATCCATTTCCACGGCTCTGAGTAAGTCCTCGGCCTCAGCAGACCGGCCCGACCTCTGTCCCTCAGGTTGAATACACAATTTAAAATCCTCTTCTCATCATTTTCTTAGAAGACTCCAGTATGCAGTGCCAAACCTTCCAAAATGTTGACCATTTTACCTCGATCATCTTCATAGAAGCCAAATTCTTTTCTCTTAACCCAGCACATTCTCTCTAACTCTGCTATGGGAATATCATCAAACTGTATGGGTTGTCTCCTTGTCTCAACATTTTCAGGAACCCATGTATGCTTTGGTGTTGGGATATACGACTCTGCATCGGTATACGCTGCCTCCTGGCTTCCCACTCCTGCGGTTGTAAGCTCTTTAAAATAACTACTGCAATCTACATGTAAAACGTTGCATCTCAGACATTCAACAAATGCTCTTCCAGTAGATGCTCCCACGCGGATTTCAACATTGCATAGTGGGCAACTTTTTTAGTAGTCATGAGGTATATCTGCCTGCATCGGCTCTATGACTGGCTCCAACTCATCATCGATACCAAGTGGGCTAGAAGAAGTTTCCCTCACACATGGCTCATAAATCTTCCCCTCAAGAATAGGGCTGAGTAAACCTACTGCTTTCTTCTATCTTCTTCTCTCTTCCCTCTTGAAGGCTCTATGTTTGCGTCGGTTGGCATTGTGACACTGCGTTCTTCTGAGCGTTGCATCTGGCACCCTTTCTTCATTAGAACCTACTAAATTTTTCATTGGAGCAGTTATCAAGAACAGTAGGCGACAGGTTCCTTCGACTGGATATTGTTGTTAAGTTATCATCTTCTTTCTCTTTGGTAAAGAGTCTTCTTTGGTGCCCATCTTTAGCAAAGATGGTAATCCTTCTTTTTCCAGGTGACTGACAACATCCATCATGGGATTCTCATATTCCACATTGACTTGACTGAAGTCTAAGTCCATGTCTATAATGCCACCCTGATTAGCCATCTTCATTTAGTGCAAGATTGAGGTCATCTCGAAAAGAGAAAATCAGCTTACGTCCCGACATTTCTTCTGTAGAAGAAAGAAAAAAACATCAGTGCGCTCACATTCAGCATGAACAAGAATAAGAACGAAGCACTTATTAAATAACAACAATTTTTTTATTATTTACAAATTTTATTTATTCAATTTAATTTATTTTTAATTAGGTTTTGAGGATTAGAAACTGAAGAAGAGAAACAAAGTGGGCAAATTTCAAATTTTATTTATTTTTTTGAGGTAAAATTCTTACAAAATTTTTGGACCCAGTCACAGATGCTTGGCCAAATAGGTAACCCCAAAACAATTAAAATTTCAAAAGCAAATGTTGATTTCAAGCAGCGTCACATCGGGTAGTATAACTTTAAGTAGCGACCATTGACCGGCAACATAAGTCTTTTGCTGGTAAGATCCTCCTGAGTAAACTTCTTATATTTTGAATGTTATTGAGGTAAATTTTATCTTGATTGATTTTAGTTTTAGTTTCAGTTTCAGTTTTGTGGCTATCCTAAAATTTTCAGTTTTAACATGTAGGGTGGCATCATTGTTTAGCATCTAAGTTTATAAACATAAAAGTACAGCATAAAAGGTACAGTATACTGTAAAAGGTACCTAGCGAGTCTTCTCATTCCTCCACCTGAAAGTTTAGTACTTGTGCGGCATATATATATAATTTTGCATGAATTAAAATATGCTTATAAAAGAAACGGAGAAAATACAAGTTTGAGCTGTGTCTACCAGACCCTATGTCATATCTTAACTGGTCCAAATTTTGATGATGATTCCATTAAGCAAATCATAAAAGGTCCAGATGTCCTTCAAGATTTCTAAAGGATCATGAAGAAGTTTCGAGTAATACCCTAGACATTTCATAGTCCCCAAAATTATCTTGAGTTTGTTTTGATCTTATTATGTTTGCTATATAGTTCATCCAGTTAATACCCTTATGCTCAGTGAATTATGATGTTTTGATTGTCTCTTGAATGGGGTAATTATCACATGATATCTCACTAATGGATTATATGGGTAAAGACCCTTGGGGCAACTTAACTTAATTAAGGAATTTAATTAATTTGATTTTTAAGGAATGGGCTTGTAGTGTTTTGAAAGGTTTTAAATCAATTATAAGTTATTTTCTAAACCTCATTAGACAACATTTTGATTAAGCCTAGATCACTACTAATCCCTTAAAACTTAATGGGTAGATTTGTGATTTTAAGAAAAAGGGTTTTCAATATTTATATTCTTTATCCTTATCATGAATTATAAATCATCTCAAAACCATTAGTTGGGGCTTAAAATCAGTGAGTTATGATCTTCTAAAATCAAACCCCCATCTTAATATCTTTTTATTTAAATATTCTTTTAAATTTCATTAATTTTGAAATATTACAAATTTGTCATTTATAAGTTCAAAGTGAGATTGGTTACTACCATTTATCCCTTCCATATTTTAGTCATCAACATATAACAATTAAGGTTATTTATTGCCCATTTAGCCTTTTGGTTAAGCCTAAATTTTAATTAAAGCTTAATTTCCAAAATTTACCCTTTGACCCCTAAGGCCTCAATACCTTATAATTCATTAATTTAGACTCAACTGACTTGAAAATTATATGTTACCTCACTCATGGGTTATTTAAGACATCAAAAAAGAAAATGTGATTTTTATTAATTTATTTAATTTTTATAATTATTTTTAATGCAAAAATAGGGATTTTCAATGAAAGTTTAATAACTCAATAAACAAAAGACTTCTATTCTTAAAAAAATTATTAGAGGTTTACGTAGGTAGAGGACCACTTGGACCAATTTTCATGATTTTTAGAGGTTTAATTTAATTATTAAAATTATTTATTTATTTTGAGTATAAATTAAAAATAAAATATTATTTAAGTAGAAAATTAGGTTTAATATTTTTATTAAATATCTTTGAGTCTAGGGAACTCAAAGAAATAAATTTCAAATTTTTTTATTTATATTTTAATTATTGCAATAATGTTAGTGAAAAATTAGAGAAAATTCATTTTAAGGATTTTAAAATTAATGTCTTGACCTAAAAAATTAGGAAAATTATTTTAACTAGTCCCAAGTGATCAGGAAGTCAAACGTGACATTTTAGTATACTTTTACAATTTTATAATTTTTATGATTTTTAATTAATTTTTAGTTATTTAAAGCCTTAAAAATAGCTTAACAAATAAGAATTTATTTTAATTTTATTTTTATTTTTCTTAGGTTCCTGTGGTCATAAGGAGCTCTAAGAACTAATTTGGTGATCTTTTAGTTTTTTTTTTAATTATTATATCTATATGAATGCCAAAAGTGTGATTTCACTTGATTAATTCATTTGAGTGTTCAAATTAACCCCAATTGACTTGAAATTTTTATGGGGAGCTCCCCTAACATTAAGTTACAGTGTGTAGTAGTTTTTATCTCATTTAAAACTATAATTACTCCAAATTAATTTTCTTTCATTGTTTAGGGTTGGTGACAATTAGGATCATTTTTAATGAGTTAAATCAAGTTTATAATTTTGCTAGGATTCTCTGACCATAGTGAACCTACCAAAACCAGTTTTGTATTTTTTTGATGAGTATTTTATTTATTACAATTTTTATACCAAAATAGAGACCATTAACTTGAAAATTAGATATCTATGTCTAGAGATATCCCCTAACCTTGGGAAAATTTAGCAAAAATCATCCTCATAACAGATAGAATTAAAGTCCCAAAAATTAAGTCATGGTTAAATGTCTATTCAAATGAAGAATCAAAATAAGAAAAATACTATTTAATTAATTAAAAATTAAACATGCATCAAATGCACATGAAAACTTTTCCACGTTGTTCTCCTTTGTTCACTGAGATAGAGAGTATTTTTATTTTATTTTTGTGATTTTTCTACACAAATAAATGAATTTTTGAAGTTCTAGCCACTAAATAAATAATGTAAATCCCTATTTATCTACTTAAGTGAGGCAGCTCCACCTCAACCTAGGTAACTCCGAAGCTCCACGCGGCGCGCTTTCATTCGACGCTGCCATCCACGCGATGCTGATTCAGCCCGCGATTCGCGTTCCGTTCTTTCATCCGGTACGATCTCGTCCGTCCATCCAATGCATGTGCGATCCAACAGCTACGAGTCATCTTCCCCAAAGCCCCTAGCTCGAGAATCTTCCACCTTCAAACCCTAATATCTCTCTCGATTCTTAACCAAATTAAGTGTGGTTTATTCCTATCGACTCGTCTTGATGAGACACACACATCCATATGGTTAATCAAACCCTAAATCAACTCTATGCTCATAGAGAATTAAACAAAGGTCAATTTAGGGTTTAGATTCAATACCTTGGTCCAAGAAGAGAAGCCTCGATTGGATGCTTATGGAAGCTTCGTGGGGGTCCAAAGAACCTAGGGATGGAGTGTCGAGCAGTGGTGAATTGCCTAGACCCAATTTCGACCAAGGCTGATTTTGGGTGTTGACAAAAGTCCACCCTAAGGTGGTCTGGTGATGGGGCTTTTATGGGGGATCTTCTTCTGTTCTTGTGGGTATGGTGTGGGTGCAATTAATTTGGATTTGATGGAGGTTTGGGGGTGTCCTATTTCGGTCTAGAATTTGAGCTCCAAAATTGAGCTCGAGCAGTGGGCTAGAGTGGCTAAGGATGGTTGGGTTAAGCTAAGAGGTCTTAAAGAAGCTTTAGAAGCAATTTGATACAGTCTCCCCAAGGAAATTCAAGCTCTCTTTCTTTGGCCATGGAGGGTGGGTTTAAATAGAGGGGGAAGGAGAGGCCAGCAGGGGAAATTAGTGGGTGCCCTAGGTTGCTTATGTGGATGCCAACAAGGTGCAAAAATCCAATTGCGATGAGAGAGCTTGGATGGGTTTAATTTTGAGTTTTAGCCATGGGGGAGCACTTGGCCATGGCTTTTCCAATAGCCTAGGTGGTCGGCTGACCGGCGAATTTATATATGCTTAAAAATATAAGATAAATATGGACGTAATAAATATTTAATAATTGTAAAGTCACACTTATCAACGCAAGTATACGTATCACTCAAGTAATATAGGGCTCCAATGGAGTCCTAGATATCAATTCCACAAGGAGTGATTTAGAACTGCAAACTAAGATGTTAGAAAAGCTACACTTTAATCGCAACAACAAAGTTCAATTTGCTTATCTGTCACTAATAGACAATTGAAATAAATATATAATTTTAATAACTAATAAATAACTAATGATACTAATGAGGGTTTGAATGTGATATTCAATATATAAGAAATCATCATTCTCTTTGTCAAGAAATTATAGTGAATGGATAAAGTGAATTGGTTAAAATTATATTGTGCCAAATAGGAGCATACCTATTCTTTACCCTTTGGTCCAGGCATAAAGGACATTGACTAATCTGACGCTTGTTTACTGAATCTGCGGCTAGGTTGGGAGGATATCAGCTCTCACTTTGGAGCTCCCACATTCCCCTCGCCTGAGGGCTAATATCTACACTTCAGCACCCAAACGATAGGACCAAATTAGGGATTTTAGTCCGTCACTCTAAAATCTCCAATTCTACGCCCATTTATATTATTTTCCTATTTATTTGCACCCAACTTCCAAGGGCTTTGAACTCCCTGGATCTTGGATGCAATCTTCACTTTAGTTGTAAAACTCAACATATTTTAAAAAATCAATTGGCCATATTGAAAGTAAATTAAGATCAAAGTGAAAAGATCATCACAATTTCTTAAACATTTTCATGACTTCACCAATTCAAATCACCATTCCACAAATCTTGAGACAAGGAGAAAGACAGAGAAAACTACTCAGATCTCATGGGGAAAACACAACAAAACTCAGAATTCATATATAAAATCAAAGTCATACAAACTACAACAAGTAAATAACTTATCTCTAATTTCTCCCCAAGAACACTCCTCGAAGTTCCTCTGAATCTCTTCCTTTCTTTACAGCACACAGAATTCCTCTTCGA